>JAULKQ010000987.1:0-17723 GCA_032356285.1 Smithsoniella earleae
TGGAGGAGGCACGGCCGCTACCGGTATCGCCGACATCCACGCCTTCCAGGGCAGGATTGTTGCGAACACGATCAGGCGTTTCACCAGCCGGAATACGGAAAGCAATCTCACCGGTATTCATGTTGTAGGCAGTGATGCTGCTGTACAGCGGCTTGACGTAGGGCAGACCGGAGCGCAGTCGGGGCGAACGGCCACGAGGACCATTGGCATAGGCTGCGAAAGTAGTACCGGTGGGCTTTTCAATGGCCGCATCGGCTTCTTCACCAGGAATGACCAGTTGCCAGCTACAGGCATTGGCGGAAGCCACATACAGGAAGCCGGTTGTGGGATCTGCTGTGGGCGGTGCATAAATATTGGCACCACCACCATCACCCGGACACATGGCTGCGCCCAGTTTGCCTTCGGCGTTGCCATCATGAATCGGCGGGTTGAACAGCGGACCCAGATCATACTCGGCCATGACTTCCAGCGCTTCGCGGCGCAGCTCAGGAGTAAAGTCGATCAGATCGTCTTCAGTCAGCCCCTGCTGCTCAAACGGTGGTGGCTTGGTGGGGAAGGGCTGGGTTTCTGCCAGCTTCTCACCAGGTACCTCTGATTGAGGAACCGGACGCTCTTCCATGGGCCATACCGGCTCACCGGTAAAGCGGTCGAAGGTATAAACAAAGCCCTGCTTGGTCACTTCTGCAACAGCAGAGACAGTGCCACGGCCGGGAATGTTCAGATCCATCATGATCGGCGGTGACGGATTGTCGTAGTTCCACACATCATGCTTCACGGTCTGATAGTGCCAGATACGCTCACCGGTTTCGGAATTCAGTGCAATCACACTGGTACCAAACAGGTTGTCACCCGGACGGAAACCACCGTAGTAGTCGATTGTCGGCGGGTTGGTCGGCACGTAAACAATATTGTTTTCCGGATCGGCAGTCAGCGGCGCCCAGGAAGAAACGTCACCGGTATAGGACCAGGCATCGTTTTCCCAGGTTTCATGGCCATACTCGCCAGGACGGGGAATAACATTGAACTTCCACTTGAACTCACCGGTGTGCTTGTCATAGGCCAGAATATCGCCAGGCACGTTTTCAATACGGGCCTGCAGATAGCCTTGCTCGGCAGAGTTACCCACCACAACGGTGTCATTGATGACAATCGGTGGTGAAGAAGTGGTGATGTAACCGGTTTCCAGCGGGATCCCTTCATAGGGGTCGTAGGGGTGACCCAGGTCAGCCAGCATGTCTACCACACCGGTTTCAGGGAAACCTTCAACAGGAACCTGACCACCGAAGCCTTCCAGCGGCGCGCCGGTTTCGGCATCCAGGGCTACCAGGAAGAAACCCGGGGTAGAGATGTAAACAACACCTTTACCGTTGATACGGGAGTAGGCAATACCCTTGCCGTAAGAGGCGCGCATGGAGTATTCCCAGCGACCTGTATTCGGCAGACGGTAGGACCACAGGGTCTCGCCGGTTTTGGGATCAAGGGCAACCACGTTTCGGCGCGGGCCGGAAACGGTGAAAACCTTGCCATCGACATAGGTAGGGGTGGAACGACCGGAGTAACCGCCGAAGCTGGAGCCGTCCCATTCCCAGGCCACTTCCAGTTCTTCAAAATTATCAGCGGTAATCTCGTCAGCCGGGGTATAACGGGTATGGGCATAATCGCCACCCAGGGTATACCATTCAATGGTGTCATCGGTTACCAGGTTTTGGCCTGAAACCGAACCAGACAGCATGAATGCCGCGGCTGCCGCGCCCAGCCCGAACTCCTTCATTCGGTTCTTCAACGCAATAGGGCTGAATTTACTCATCTTTTTACCTTCTTTTGTGAGTCTGATCTTTGTGATTACAGAGCAGGTTGAATTTCAACCTGCCGAGAATAACACGCATTCTCGAGCCCTGCCTAACCTGATGCTGCCCCCGCCCCCATAGAGCAGCTGCTCGGCCAGGTTGCCAACCCACAATGCTTCTTACACTAAATAATAGATGCCAGCCCAAGCCATGTTCATGCCGCCCGGGCAAAGGCGCAGGTAACTGATTTATAAAAGTTTATGGCGAAGGTCCGGGCACTGCCTTGGCTATGACAATATCTTGCGCCAAAGGCCTTCCCTGCCACTTTCAGGGCCCGGATCCGAAAGCGCAACATTGTGTTACAGAGCTCTGGGAGCAGGAAAAATATCCGGGTATTTGCTGTCGCTTTAGGATTCTGCGCCGCCTGCCCCTATAATCAGGACTGCTTCACCAACCCGGCCCAACCAGCAATGACAAACCAGCTCCGCTTTTTCGCTTTTCTCTGTGCCCTGCCCTTTGGATTGCTGGCCTGGATTGTCCAGCCCCTGCATGCCGCAGAAATGCATGGCCGCCATTTGCCGGGCAGCTTGCAACGCTTTGACAGCAACTTCAGTCTGGCCGGTTGCGGCCTCCGGGAATTCTTCTTCATCGATATCTATCTGCTGAGCCTGTACCTGCCAGACGAGGCTGCGGGCCCGGCCACAGTCCACAACAGCAACAGCGCCCGGGTGTTTGTGCTTGATGTGCTCTATAAAGGTGACATGCCTGATGACCTGCCCAATCTCTGGCGCGAACCCCTGTCGCAACAGATTTCAGCGGAACTGCTGGAGATTTTGCAGGAACAATACGACCGGGTAGACACGGGTGATCGGGTCGAGCTGGCCTGGTACCCCGGCGAAGGCGAGCAATTACGCATCAATGGTGATCTTGTAGTACGCGAGCCCGGCAAGGAATTGATGCCGGCACTGACCGAGATGTGGCTGGGAGAGGATCCGGTGTCCGGTAATCTCAAACGCCTGTTACTGCAAGGTGACTGCAGCTAGTCGCTACTGACGGCTGACCCACCAGTGCAAGGGCCCGGTCGCATCAACTGACTGCAGTTTCCAGCAAGGTCAAGGTCCCTGCCCCGGCATCCAGTCGCGCCCTCACAGCAAGAGGCACCACGGTCTTGTCTTCCACATGACCAATCATGGCACCGCGCAGAGCAGGAATACCCAAAGGCTCGAACCGATCCCGCATTACCTGCTCCATGCTGAAACTGTTGCCGTCATAGTCGGCATCGGTAAATTTGCCAAGTACAACACCGGCCAGTTGCTCCAGCTTGCCGGCCATCCACAAATGGGTGAGCATGCGATCCACACTGTAGGGCGGCTCGGAAACATCCTCCAGAAACAGGATGGCATCTTGGAATGAGGGTTCAAATGGCGTACCCAGAAGAGTTACCAGCAAGGCCAGATTGCCACCCACCAGAGCACCCTCAGCCACGCCGGGCACGATGGTCGTCATCCGGTTGTCCCAATCGACTACCCCGGGGCGGCTGTCAAACTCAGGCAGTTCGCCAATCAGGGTATTCGCCGCCGGCTCCACCAGTACCTTGTTGTATTGTTCAAAGGTGTAGTCGGTGAAGTTGCTGCTGGCGATGGGACCATGAAAAGTCACCAGGCCCGTTCTCAGGGTAATGGCATTAAGGATTGCAGTGATGTCGCTATAGCCCATGAGAACTTTCGGGTTGGCGGCAATCATCTCGTAGTCCAGATAACGCAGCAGTCGGCCGGAACCATAACCGCCGCGCACACAGAAAATCGCATCCACCTCGGGATCAGCGAACATGGCATTGAGATCGCTGGCTCGTTGTTCGTCACTGCCAGCCAGGTATTGGCTACGACTGAACAGATTGGGCGCCGCTTTGGGAACAAAGCCCAGCGAGCGAACCAGGTCCATGGCGGTATGCAGGTCCTGATCCTCCGGCACATTACTGGCCGGGGTCACCAGCCCCACGGTCATGCCCGCCTGCAAACGCCGCGGCTTGATCAGCGGCAAGCTGCTGGCTGCTGCCAGGACTGAAGGCAGTGCCCAGGCTGCGAAACCCAGTGTGCCGCCAGTTTTTATCAGGGACCTTCGCGTCAAAGCCATCACTGCATTCCTGTCCGGATTTGCCAACAAGACTAGCGAGGCATTCTGTGCTTGTAAATAAAACAGGGTATGCTGTCGGCCATGAAAGCCATCATAGTGTTCACAGTTGCACTGCTCCTTGCACTGCTTGCCCTTGAAGCTGCCCATGGCCAGGCATTGCCGGAACTCGAACCAGCCTCGCGGCCTGACATCGTGATACTGCAGGGCGTTGAGCAAGCGCAGTCTTTTCTGGAAGCGGAATCCTGGTGGGGCGAGATGGCACGTGGCGATCAGCTTGAAGCGCCTCGCATCCTGCTTACCGGCATCCCTGCAGGCTGGCAGGAAAGCTCCAGGGACCTGCCCCTGCACAGCAAAAAGGAATTTTTCTATCGCTTCACCCTGCCCCTGATTTTGCATGCCAATGAACTGATCCGTCAGCGGCGGGCAGAGCTTCGCGAGTTACAGCAAAGCATTGCCGCAGGACTGGACATCAATCAGCAGCAGCGGCAATGGCTGGCGCAGATCAGTGAGCCTCTGGAAGTAGCAGATCTGGATCAGTTGGCCGCCATGAACAGCCAGGAGTTGGAAGAATTGCTGTCAGAGCTGCTCTACCGTATTGATGAAGTGCCCGCCGGCCTGGCCCTTGGACAGGCCGCTTTTGAAAGCGGCTACGGTACCTCCCGATTCGCTGTCGAGGGCAATGCCCTGTTTGGCCAATGGACCTTCGATGGTTCTGGACTGGAGCCAAGACAACAAAGGGAAGATCTGGGCGACTACAGTATAGCCACCTATAACTGGCCTTTCGAAAGCGTGAAGAGTTATATGCTGAATCTGGGCCGCCATCCGGCCTATGAAGAATTCCGCCAGTTGCGGGCCGAAGCCAGGGCTGCCAACCGGCCCCTCGATTCTCTGGAACTTGCCCCGGGACTCATCAACTATTCAGAACGGGGTCAGGAGTATGTGGATACCCTGATGGATATTATCGAGGTCAATGAATTGCAACTCACCGATGCTGCCAGGCTGCGGGATGAACCGATCCGTTATCTGATTGGCACCGACACGGATACTGAAACAGAACAGCTACGGGCACAACTGGAACAGTTGCAACAAACCGGCGAAATTCTCCGCTTCATCAATCGCATGCAACTGGACTGACTGAAACTTTTCATAGCCAACAGTCAGCCCTAGAGAGGTAACTGCAGGCCTTCATGGGCCACATTATAGCCGGCCTCGATCACCCGCCGGTAAGCATCGCTGTTACTGTCCAGCAGTGGATTGCTGTGGTTCATGTGAATAAACCAGATCTTGCTTCTTTCAGCTGCGGGCAGGGGATCAAACAGGGCCATGCTCTCCACCACAAAGGGATGGGGAATTTCACTCATATCCCGCCCGGGTAATTCGTCGCCGTCGAAGAAAGTCGCATCCAGCAGGGCATAGTCCACATTGCCAATTTCATCGGCGATGCTACGCTCCCACAGCTCCCATTTGTTGATATCAGGAATGAACAGGGCCGAGGAGTTCGGACCACTGATACGATAGCCCACTGTCTCCGAAAATTCATCGCGATGAGGAACCTGCAAAGGCGTAACACGAATCGCGCCCAGCAATTCAGGACGTAAATTCTGCAAGGGCCTGAGCTGAATATTGTTCAGCTCAATCAACTGACTCCAGGGACCATTGCCGGACAGAAACTCTCCCATGCGGGGCATGGCGAACACATTAACGCCACTGGCGCCCATGGCCTCGCGGCCAAAATACATCAGGCCCGTATAATGACCGATATGAGCATGGCTGAGAAATACCCCCGCCAGTTCATAATCCGTGTCCGGGGCCAACTGATTCAGGGCATACAATTGTCGCGGCAAATCAGGCGTGGCTTCAAACAGGTACTTACGGCCGGCGCCGGGATCCACCACGGCAATGGAGCTTGCTCCGCGCTGCAATCTCGCATCTTCCCAGCCGGGCACGCAGTGGGGCTGATAACAACCGGCCTGGGGATAGCCGGCATCCTGCACCACCCCAAGCACCGTGAGCCAGGCCGACTCCTGGGCCGAAGCAGTTGCCATAAGAACCAACAATAATCCAGAAAGCAGCAGGCGATGAGGCATGGTAATTTCGCTTGGTCAGCAACAGGAATCCAGATAGTAAACCATCAACTCAAACCGTGTATGCAACAGATTCGGGGCTGCCTAGACCAGCAGATACAAAAGCAGTGTGGCGGCCCCTGCTATCAGGGCATAGGGTAACTGGGTCAATACATGATCCATGTGATCACTGCCTGCCCCAACCGAGGACAACACAGAAGTATCCGATACCGGTGAGGAATGATCACCAAAGATACCGCCTCCCACTACCGCGGCAATGGCCTTGTAAACCAGTGGGTCCTGAGCAATACCGCCACTGAAGTCATAGGCGATGGGCAGCACAAATGGAATCATCAGGGCATAGGCGCCCCAGCTGGTGCCGGTGGAAAAGGAGATACAGGCGGTGACGAAAAACGTGATAGCCACAAACAGCTCCGGTGTCATCAGGCCGCGGGTCGATTCCAGAATATAGTCAGCCGCACCCAACGAACCGGTGACCGCATTGATGCAGTAGGCCAGACCCATCAGGACGATGGCGGGCATGACACTGTTTATTCCCCGCAGGGCAACAGTGGTCAATTCATTGGCGCTGGCGAGCACACCATTACTGACCAGGCGCAATGACAAATACACCACGCCCAGCATGAAGGCCTCGGCGATGCGCATATTGCCGAACACGAAATAGGACACCAGCACCACTGAAAAAACGACGATGACCGGCACACCGAGATCCCAGATCAGGGAGGCTTCTTTCCGACGTACCGCCAGCAGATCATCCCCTTCATCACTGACCATGGGCATGGCGCCGTCACGCAAGACCTTGCCCTCTTCCCGGGCGCGACGCTCGGCACGGCGCATCAGGCCCACATCGGGGATTTTTTCCAGACTCACCAGCAAAGCCAGCAACAGTGCCAGCATGGGATAGAAGTTATAGAGAATGGCATTGGCGAATACCGACAGAGCCATATCCAGGCCTTCCACCGGCCCCGCCTCCGCCGCAATCAAACCAGCCAGATAGGCACCCCAGGACATGAAGGGAATCAGCACACAAACAGAGGCAGTAGTGGAATCCAGAATATAGGCCAGCTTCTCACGAGAGATGCGCGCCTTGTCTGACAGGGGGCACATAATCGGCCCGGTCATCAGCGGGCTGAAATAATCATCCACTATCAGGAAACCCATGGCCCAGGTAGTGGTTTTCACTTGCCGCGGTGTGTGGCAGCGCCGCGACATCCGCTCGGCAAAAAGTCCAATAACGCCAGCCGATTTGAACAACTCGAACAGAATGCCAATAAAAATCACGATCAGGCTGACCCAGATAAAATCACCATCCAGAGCTGCCTGCAGGGTATCGCTGAAGGCATAGACCGGATTGAACAGCAGGCCTTGTTCTGTGAAGCCCACCATGGTGACACCCACAAAACAGCCCACCAGCAAGGCAAAAATCGCGTTTCGGGTTTTGAAGGCTGTGGCCAGAGCCAGGGCCAGAGGCAGCAGGGAAAATAGTCCGGGGGAAGTCTCTACGGGCATGGATTTCTCTTTTTCTTATATGCTTGCTTGCAAGGACCAGAGCTTACCGGGACCAGAGTTTGCAATAGCGATTGATTTGCACTGTCTGTTTTCAGTTACACTTGGCGGCAGACAAATTAGCAGAGGTGGACCAGCTTGGCAAAAGCCACTCAGGCAGATCAGTTTCAGCACCGCATCGCCGGATTTGATGACATGCCTGCCATCATGGAACTGATGCAACTGGCGATCGAAGAGAACATGAAGGCGTTTCTCTCCGCCGCTGAAATCGCCGCCGTCAAACACTCCATGGGGCTGGACCAGACCCTGATCGAAGATGGCAGCTATTTTCTGATTGAAGCAGAAAGCCAGGGCAAGACAGTGCTGGTAGGTTGTGGCGGCTGGGGCAGACGAAGAACACTGTATGGCGGTGATCAGAGCAGCGGTCGGGATGACAGCTTCTCGGATCCGCTTACCGAGCCGGCCCGCATACGTGCCATGTATACCCACCCGGAATGGACCCGGCGCGGCATCGGCAGATTACTACTGCGACTGGGTGAAGACGCGGCCCGCCAGGCAGGCTTCAATGCCATTGAGCTGGGCGCAACAGTTGCAGGCCTGCCGCTGTATGAGAACTGTGGCTATGTGGAATTTGACCGGGATCAGCATATTGCCGCCGATGGCACAAAAAGTCTGGTTATCAAAATGAGAAAACAGCTGTGAATAATTGGGTTCAGTCTTTAAACAATTGCTTCGGCAAAGGAACTGCCTGACATGGAAGTTCAGACAATTACCGTGCTTGCGGACATTCTTGCGTCCATCACTTTTGCCGTTACCGGCGCCCTGGTGGCCTCGCGCAAGGGGCTGGATATCATTGCCTTTATGTGGCTGGCAGTAATTACCGGCGTGGGTGGTGGTACTTTTCGTGACCTGGTGCTGGGGGCACCGGTATTCTGGATCGAGAACACCATGTACCTGCAGGTTTGCCTGATTACCGCCGTGGGTGTTTATCTGGTTGCCCCCTACATCGAATCCCGCCACAGACTGGTGCTCTGGTTCGATGCCCTGGGCCTGGCTTTCGTCACCATGGCGGGCACGGCCAAAGCACTGGATTACGGTACCGGTGCCCTGGTAGCGGTTGTTATGGGCGTGGTTACCGGCTCGGTTGGCGGCATTATTCGCGATCTTATCGGTCAGCAACCTTCCATTATTCTGCGCCAGGAAATCTATGTGACTGCCTCGGTGGCCGGGGCCTGTACCTATCTTGCCTTCAATGCCCTGGCCCTGCCCTGGCTCGATGCCACAGTTCTGGGTTTTATCGTCACCTTTGCCGTGCGTGGCCTGGCCATCGTGTTTAACTGGAGTATGCCCGGCTACCGCAATCCATCCGAATAAATCCCTGGCGCCACTGGTTTTCAAGCACTTTCTCTGTGTATGCTCAGTGCAGGCAATATTCGGAGATCGTCATGAAAACCCTGTTTACTTACTTCAGTCTGCTGGTTCTGGCTTCTTTCACGCTTCTGGCCCAGGGCCAGCAGGTGGACCGAGACAGCCCCTTCTATCCTCCAGAGATTAGCTTCGATCCGGATATTCCCCGCCCTGAATCGGTGATTGGACATCCACTGGGCCACCGCATCGCCAGAAACGATTTGCTGGTGCAGTACCTGCGCAGACTCGCCGAGTTGTCGCCACGCATCAGCGCGGAAGAGATTGCCTACACCCATGAAGGCAGACCGATTCTGGGACTGACCATTACCAGCCCTGCCAACCATGCCCGCATCGATGAGATCCGGGCTGCCCATGTGGCGCTGAGCGATCCACAAAGCAGTCAGGAAGTCAGCGCGGACATGCCCATAGTGACCTGGCTGAACTATGGCGTGCATGGCGCCGAGGTCAGCTCCACCGATTCATCCATGGCCGTTGCCTATCATCTGGCCGCCGCCCAGGGCCCGGCCATTGAGGAAACCCTGGAGAACAGTGTCATTCTGCTGATTGCGGTTTTCAATCCCGATGGCAATAGTCGCATGTCCGCCTGGAACCATATGAACGGTGCCTATGTACCGGTAACAGACCCGGAACACCGCCTGCACAATACCTTCTGGCCCGGCGGGCGCACCAATCACTACTGGTTTGACCTCAATCGTCAGTGGCTGATTCTGCAACACCCCGAGCCCCGGGGCTGGGTGGCCAAATTTCACCAGTGGCGCCCCAATATCACAGTGGACTACCACGAGATGGGCGCCAACAGCACTTACTATTTCCATCCCGGTGTACCAGAGCGCACCTTTCCCATGATTCCGGAGCAGTCCATGGAATTGCTGGACCGTGTCGCCGACAGGCCCCGCGCCTGGCTGGACAGTGAACAGCGCCTGTTTTTTAACGAAGAAGGTTTCGACAACTACTATATAGGCAAAGGTTCCACGTATCCCCATATGCATGCCAGCATGGGAATGCTGTTCGAACAGGCCAGTTCGGTGGGCCTGATCGAAACAGAGCATGGCGTCCTTTCCTTTCGCGACAATATCCGCACCCAGTACCGCACCTCGCTGGAGATGATTCGCGCCGGTCTCGAAATGAGAACTGAACTGCTGCAATACCAGCGTGATTTTTCCCGCCAGACCAGCGAACTGGCAGAGGCGGATGATATCAAGGCCTATGTTTTCTCATCCATTGGCGACAAGGCCCGGGCCTGGCATGCCATTGATATCCTCAACCGCCATCAGATTCAGGTCAGGGCCCTGAATGAGGACATCGAAGTGGATGGTCAGACATTCCCCGCCTCGGATTCCTATATCGTTCAGACTGACCAGGCACAGTATCGAATGATCAAGGCATTGTTTGAACTGATTACCGAGTTTGAAGATGAAACCTTTTATGATGTGTCCGCCTGGACCCTGCCCCTGGCTTTCGACTTCGATTTTGCCGCCCTGTCGGCACGACAGATCCGCGGTGACCTTGTAGGTGAGCCAGTTGCCGCTGAGTTTCCCCAGGCGGCGATGCCGCAAACGGCGTCCTATGCCTATCTGTTCGACTGGTCCAATTACTACGCACCCCGCGCGCTCTACCGACTGCTGAATGCAGACATCAAGGCCAAGGTGGCGACCCGGCCAATCAGCATCGAGAGCAATGGCGAAGTCATTGATCTGCCTGCCGGTGCCATTCTTGTGCCCCTGGGTTGGCAAGGCGGGGATGCCAGCGATGATGAAATTCATGCCCTGATGCGAAGCATTGCCAGCGAAGACGGAATTGAAGTGCATGCCGTGGACTCAGGCCATACTCCCCAGGCGGGCATGGATCTGGGCAGTCGCAATTTCGCCGACATTCCCAAACCAAAAGTCTTGCTGCTGGTTGGCGAAGGCATCTCGGCCTATGACGCCGGCGAGGTCTGGCACCTGCTGGACGCCAGAATGCAGATGCCGGTTCATATGGTGAACAAACGGGATCTGGTCGGGCTCGATCTTGATAACTACAGCCACCTGGTACTTGTAGGCGGCAGTCACAGTGACCTTGGCAATCGGGCAGAACAGATCAATGACTGGGTCCGTGGTGGCGGCAGCCTGATTGGCATCAGGCAGGGAGCCAGCTGGGCCCATGACAATATTCTCTACCCCGACCAGAACAATGGGGTGAGAAATGATGAGGAAACAGAGAATGGTCAGGAACGATTCGATTACGCCGACAAGGCTGATATCGAAGCCCAGGACATTATCGGTGGTGCAATCTTTGCCGGTGACCTGGATAACAGCCACCCCATCGGCTTCGGCTATTCCAATCGCGCGCTGGCCAGCCAGCGCAATACCCTGATCGCCTTTGAGCCACCGGAGAACCCCTGGGCGACCGTGGTGAAGATTGCAGATCAGCCTCTGCTTTCAGGTTTTGCCTCTGAGGAGAAGCAACAGCAACTGGCGGGCAAGGCAATGGCGATTGCGGAGCGCCATGGTGCCGGCAGTGTCATGCTGTTTGCGGACAACCCGAATTTCCGGGCCTGGTTCTTTGGCAGTAACAAGCTGTTTATGAACAGCCTGTTTTTCTCCCTGGCCTTCGATCGTCCTCGTTGAGTGGCAAGCTGCTAACTCACTGCTGCGGAAATATTGCCGGCACAGAGTCAATGGCACTATTTCCGCAGGCATGGCCTGCCTGATGACAAAGCTATTCCAGGCCTAGCATGGCTGGCTGAATCTGTACCCGATCACTGCCCGGGACCGACACATAGATCGGACCGGCTTTTAACAACTCAGGATTGGCCTGCGCCGCCGCGATCAATGTGGGCGAACGGGCCTCATAGCTGACCGTCAGCTCATGGCGTCCCCGCCTATCATCGAGATTGATGATGAGATCACCCGGATAATTCACGGCGCCGGCTTCCACCCGGAAATAATCACCCGTATCCCTGAGCCGACCTACTGGCTGCAAGTCCTGGTCATAGACAATATTCACGGCACTGAGAAAATATCGACCCGGTTCAGCGTCACTGAATATGGGGTCCCGGCTGTCACCGGTGGAGCGACCCCGTATGCGGGATTGGCTCACCACCAGGGTTTCATCCGTGTCGACATTGGTAAATATCAATTGATAATTGGTGAGGTTATTGTTGCTTTCAATACCCAGCAGCAAGACCCCCTTGTTTTCGGCCGCCTTCAGCGACAGCGTGGCAAAGCCTATCAGACACAGGACAAGCCATCTGATCTTCGCCGGTTTTCCTGCCTTGTCACGTCTCATAAGCATACTCCCTTATATTCCTGTTCCTGTGCCGGGCCTGCCGTAGTCATGCTTCCCGACTGGTTTCCGTCGATTTTTTGCGATCTTGCTTGTCTGCCTGATGCGCTTCTGGTAACTGTATAGTCCGATTCACGTCAGGTATTGACGCCAACAGTTCCGGAGGAATCATGAAGAATTCTAACTGCTCATTCAGCTTACACACCAGCACTATCATGGCCCTGCTCACCGCAGTGCTGGTCTCCAGCCCGGCGCTGGCCCAGTCAGCACCACCGGATAGCGCACCGGAGCACTGGGGCCCGGTTTCCTTGAGCCTGGAAGAAATCGACTACCCTTTCCCGGTGAGCTATATGAATTTCAGCGTCTATGGTGAGGATGTGCGTTTGGCCTATATGGATGTTGCTCCCATGGGCCCGGCCAATGGTCGTACGGTTATCTTTCATCATGGCGGTCTTTACTACGGTTGGTATTGGGAAGATCAGATCAGAGCCCTGGCTGCCGAAGGCTACCGGGTCATCGCCAAGGACCGTCTGGGCTGGGGTAAGTCATCCAAACCCATAATCCCCTACAGCATTAACCTGTGGGCTTCCAACACGGCGCGACTGATGGATCATCTGGGTATTGATCAGGCCGCACTGGTGGGTCACTCCATCGGCGGTCAAATGGTTACCCGCTTCGCCTTTCTCTATCCTGAGCGCATCACCCATCTGGTGACTGTCAATCAGGTTGGTCTCACCGACCGCCGTGCCGGTCGGGGCTTTCGACCGCTCAGTGGCGAGATCAATGCCAATCCCGACATGGATGAAGTTTACGAAGGGCTGCTGCGCTGGGGCCATGAGAATTATGTTAATTGGCAGCCGGAATTCCTGGAGCACATGCGCATCCGCTATGGCCAGCGCATGAGTGGCGACTGGCCGCGCCTGGCAGCGGTGAGCCAGTTAACCGGCCATATGCGCGCCATGGATACCGTCGTCAATGACTGGCAACATATCCAGACCAAAACCCTGATCATGGGCGGCGAAGAAGACTACCCGGGCTTTCCTGAAGAGGCACGCCATGCTGCCAGTGTCTTTCCCAACGGCGAAGCCTTTCTGATTCCGGACATCGGCCACAACCCCCACGAGGAAGTGCCGGCAATCGTCAATGCCGAATTGATCCGCTTTCTGGACAGTTAAAGGCTCATGCAAAAATTAATCGGGGAAGAACTGCATACCTTATGAAATACGACGCACTGCTTCAGGAAATACATCGGGAAGTACAGCCACTGCTGGGGACTGGCAAAGTGGCAGACTATATCCCCGCGTTGGCCCAGCAAGACCCGAATAAACTGGGCATCGCCATCGAGACGGTAAGCGGTGAACGATACGCGGTCGGTGATGCCAGCGAAAAGTTTTCCATCCAGAGCATCTCCAAAGTCATCAATCTTGCCCTGGGCATGCGCATTCTGGATGAACAGATCTGGGAGCGGGTTGGTCGCGAACCTTCCGGCAGCGCCTTCAACTCTTTAGTGCAACTGGAGTATGAACAGGGTATTCCGCGCAATCCTTTTATTAATGCTGGCGCACTTGTCATCACCGATGTGCTGCTCGATCACCTGGATATTCCCAATCGGGAGCTATTGCAATTCATTAACAAGCTTCAGTGTGCCGAGATTGGTTTCGATGAATCGGTCGTCGCCTCGGAAAAACAGTTTGGCTACACCAATCGCGCCCTCATCAACCTGATGAAAGCCCACCAGAACATCCAGCATGAGACCGAAGATGTTCTTAACATCTACTACCACCAGTGCGCTATTCAAATGAGCTGTGTTGATCTTGCCCGGGCGTTTCTGTTTCTTGCCAATGCCGGCAAGGTGCCGGGCAGTGGCGAGCGAATTCTGACTGCCAGCCAGGCCAAGCGCATTAACGCCTTGATGTTGACCTGCGGCTTTTACGATGAAGCCGGGGAATTCGCCTATCGCGTCGGCCTGCCCGGCAAGAGTGGTGTCGGCGGCGGCATCGTGGCCATCATTCCCGATGAATTGGTCATCGCGGTCTGGAGCCCGGCACTAAATCCCCATGGCAACTCGGTGGCCGGAATCGCAGCCCTCGATCTGTTTTCAACGCGAACCGGTATGTCTATTTTCTAGAGAAATCAAATGTGCTGGTTCCTCCGCTCTTTCATGCCTTCAACCTAAGCGCGTGCGCGCTCAACCTGAACCGCAGTATCCTCTGTGACCTGCAGAACCAGAATCGGCAAGTGTTCGACGCGTTCAAGAATGGCATCTACCGGCATATCCGCCTCGGATGCCTACGCAGCGATGCCCGGCCCCGCAAACAGATCCGAGTACTTTGAGGCGACCTGTAAAGTTCTGGCTCACCCATTGAATGACCCAGGGAATAAATGCGATTGGAATCGATAGTGAATTCGTCCTGCAGTAGTTGTAGCACATCCTGGTCGCTACGCATTGCATGATTACATTACTAATTGAATTCCCATTAACTAAGCAGCAGCGTACAGGTGCGCACAATCAGGAGCTTTATGCGACAATCCAAAGTAATTTAACTTCTCCCAATTCCGTTTCCGTGTTTTGAGCTACTACCATGCCATTCAAACTTTGCTGTAGGCACTCCATATAATGAGCGCCTAAGTTGGATACATCTGGTAGGGTATAGGTCATTTTAACGACTATTGTCGTTGGCTTCTGGCAACCGTCAGCCCACGCAGGAATACCAAGGATAACCACAAAGTAAGAGGCGGCAATGCCAACCATTGCAGGAGCGGCACCAACCCAACTTCCAGATAAGGCAATACCGGCATCAAGTCACTGTATTGCCAGCGATCAAGAAATTTGGTGGCTAATAGCTCAAGCATAATTGTAAGCAACAGCCCCGTTGCCACAAAACTTAGCCATCCCCTGAGCCTGTATCTGAATTTTCCAGCCTTGCTCCAGCCGGCCAAAAAGGACGCGACCAGGAAAGCCAACAGCGTTATGAAAGCATCACCAAATGCTGCCTGTGTGCAAAACAAAAGCGCATCCCAGTGTGCAGCCCTGGACATTCCTTCAAAAAACGGTACTTGCCACATTTCCCAAACGAAGTGCAATAAAAATGCAACAACATAGATCGATATGCCAGTATAGATCCTATTTCCATAGCCATACGCGATGGGAATAGGTTTACCCGCGATTCTGGAGATTGACTCACGAAGCATTATCTTTCTGATTTGACAGGAAATATCGCTCCCCGGCAAAAACAAATACTAACCCCAGCACTGAAGCGTAAATAACAAGTATGTCAGATTGTAATTTAACCCATAAAAAAGCAATCAGCACTATGACATCGAGCGTTATTGCCGTGACAAGGATAACAGGATTGGCATGAATCTCTTCTCTTACGTGGCGCAGTACCCCCCAATGAATAGCAATATCCATCAGAATGTAAAATATTGCGCCCAGAGAAGCTATACGACTTAGATCAAAGAAGGCTGCCAACAAGATTGCCAGAATAATCGTGTAAACCAGCGTATGTTTTTGAATGCTGCCTGGCATCCCGAAATGACTATGAGGGACAAGCTTCATGTCAGTAAGCATTGCCAGCATTCGGGACACAGCGAATACACTGGCAATGACACCTGATACAGTTGCTACGATTGCGAAGATGACAGTAACCCGCAGCCCCAGATCTCCGTAAGCAGGACGCGATGCTTCGGCTAAGGAATAATCTCTCGCAGCAACAATTTCTTCGACAGTGAGATTTCCCGCCACCGCGAAGGCAACCAGCATATAAACCAGAACACAGATTCCCAAGGATAGGATAATAGCTCGCCCTACATTCTTGTGCGGATCTTTAATCTCTGAGCCGCTATTGGTGATAGTAGTGAATCCTTTATAAGCAAGAATCCCGAGCGCTACCGCGCCGAGGAACCCGGAAAACGTCGTGTCTTCCTGAGGAGAGGCGATTGCCTCAAACGTGAGCCCTGATGCCCACAAACCGCCAACCGCAAGAAATACTAGGCCACCGATTTTTATAAACGCCATGAAAAACGAGAATGTTTGAATGAAGCGGTTTCCCAGTACATTAACGACAAACGCGAATATAAGCACCGCCACAGCCAAGGCAGGAATCATCCATCCTTCAGGCTGGGTGCCAGTAAGTTGAAGACTGTAGGTTGCGAATGTTCTTGCAACAAGACTTTCATTGATTACCATAGAAAAATACATAAGCAGCGCACAAACAGCCGTGATGGTTCCGCGCCCATATGATTTTTCGAGAAACATCGCAATACCACCGGCTGAAGGCCACGCATTAGCCATCTTAACGTAGCTGTAAGCAGAAAAACCCGAGATTACTGCAGCAAGGAGAAATGCCAATGGGAACCAGTCTCGCGCCAATTCCGCAACTTGACCGGTCAAAGCAAAAATCCCGGCGCCTATCATGACTCCGGTCCCCATTGAGACAGCACCCCATAGGCTCAGGCTGTCCTTTTTGTAATGTGAGCTCCGATCGTGGTGAGCGTGGTCATTCATAATTTATCCCGTATAGTGATTCTGTTGCCAAAGCTAACTGGATTTTCAATTCGAGGTTTGATTAATGACTTATGTGGTTGGCGAAAATTGTATTAAATGCAAATACACCGATTGTGTTGATGTGTGTCCCGTAGATTGCTTCTATGAAGGGCCGAATATGCTTGTCATTAATCCAGAGGAGTGCATTGATTGCGCATTATGTGAACCGGAATGCCCCGCCGACGCCATCTATTCCGAGGACGAACTACCGCAAAAGCAAGTAGAATTCCTCTCCCTGAACAGGAAACTCGCCACTCACTGGCCCAATATCAGCGAGGTAAAACTGCCTCCTGACGATGCCGATAACTGGTTGGACGAGCCCGGCAAGCGCTCCTTGCTGCAGGAAAACTGGCCGGCCTGAGCGCGACCGGCACCAGCCTCCGCAGGCACTCATTTGTCGGCTGCATCGGCAGCTTTCTGCTGCTGCATATGCGACATCATCTGCCTCATCATCATCTGCATCATCTGCATGCCCTGCTGCATCATTTGCATCCGGTTTTGCATCTCCTGCATGGAAGTGGAATTGGAATCTGCCCGACCGTTATCCGGCCCGGCACCTTCCATCATGCCTTCCATCATTCCCATGCTGCCCTGCATTCGCTGCATATGCTCCTGCATCAACCGCTGACGGCGCTCCGGGTCGTCCTCCTCGCGAATCTCGGCCATCAAAGACTGCATCTCCTGCATATGCTGATGCATGGCCATCATCTGGTCCTGATTCATCATGCCCATGGGTTCGCCGGAATGCTCATGATCACTGTCTCCGTCCCCGTGTTGCTGCCCCACGGCATAATGAGACAAGCCTGCTAATAAGGCGGTCAGCGCCAAGCCCTTGGCAAAGGGTTTTACTGAATAGTACATACTCTTCTCCTTTTATTTTCCTATTTCCCGATAAAATTCCCACGTCCCGATTCGACCGAGACCGTGAGACGGTTCAAGTCTTTTTCCTGCAATCAGACATTCTTCGCCACA
>JAULKQ010000998.1:0-17713 GCA_032356285.1 Smithsoniella earleae
TAGCAGACATGGTGTTAAAATGCCAGTAGTAGAAACCTTGGTAGTGAATCCCGGATAGCAGAGAGCTGCCAGTCCCTTCTATCTGTGCTCACTGCTCCCTTATTAATAGTTGTCTTACAACATGTCATCACTGAATAACACACTGTCAAATTAATCATGCGTTGTGATGTGATCTTTCAGAATCAGGAGAAGCGTGGTAGAAGAGCAGCACAGTGAGAACTGGGTGTACTTTTAGTCGTCCACACAGCACTGTTGGACTCTGGATTCGCTCCATTCTACCCTACACAGTTTCTATCTGTGTTCTCACGTGTTGACATGAGGTGCTGGGATTGGGCACTTTGCTGATGACCATAGAGGTGTTGCAATGTTTGCTGTAGGCGATCCTCGTTGGGAATAGTTTGATTATTGCACAGCTTATCAGGAGTGTGTAAATAGAATATATCAGAGTCTCACTGTCATGGTGGTGAAAACAATTCGTTGAAACAAGGACAAGGCTTGTTCAAGGCGTACCGTTGTATTTGTCTCCTTGATGGTAGGCAAATTATGTTTTGTTGAAGCCCTTTTGCGTCTGCTAGGCCATCTTGGTGTGCCATCAGCTCCTCGCCGAGCCAGGGAAGCTGTGTTTTCCTGTCGAATTATGATTAAACCGTCAGCAGATATTAACTGGGCGGTAATGTAGTACGCTCGCATGGCCGAATCTATCTGAGGCCCTGAATCCATGCCAGGTTTGTTGCAGTCGCTTCTCGAGCGCTACGGGATGACGGAAATCGGCATGGCACTCAGCAACCCTTACAGAGGGCTTCGAGTGATGGGGACCGTTGGGTGTCCTCTTCCCGGCGTAGATGTGCGCATTAGCCGTGTTGATGATGACCATGAAAGCAGTGTGTATGCACACAAGCGGGACGGGGCTGTCCAGTGCGATGATTCAGATTCAGACCAAGAGTGGAGCGCTAGTGGCGATGCAGCTGGTGAGTCCGGCTGTGAGGAGGCCAGAGAGCAGAGCAGCGCCTCGGGAGAAATTCGTGTCAAGGGAGACTGTGTATTCCAAGAGTACTGGCAGCGGCCTGATGCCACAGAAGCTGCCTTTGATGCTGATGGGTACTTCTGCACAGGTGCTACCACCCCCTGCTTTCTCATGCAGCCAACTCGGCCTAGAGGCTATACTTCTCTTGGTTTTATGATATTCACTAGACTCTCGAATTCTTCTTCCACAAGAAAGCATCCTAGCTCTTAACGAACAACCTTAACCCATGGAGATGCAGCTGCTGTATCCAGGAGCCACCCGGAAGGCAGTCCTTGTTCTATCCATGGCATTCCTTGTCAGGGGAGCACTTGTACACACGATTAGATTTGCATGTTACGTAAGAACCGGGTTCGAGTCAGCGATGCGAAGCTACTCTTCTGTGAAGTTTGCACTGCTTTGTTTACTATGGTTAGTGTGAGAGCGCCAGTGTACGGGTTTACAGTTGGCCAACGCTTCGTTTTCCTGTCGATGTTGCACTGCAAGTAGTGCTTCCAATAAGAAAGCGTATGGGCGTCGGTGTGTGTGAGCTGGCGGCCGTGACAATGCCAAGTATCATTCGTCAAAGTCTAGCGGGTTCAAATTTACCACCGGCTGAGCCCTCTTGTATTTCCGATGTGGACCTGTTTGATGCTTACTTTACAGGATACTTTAGATCGCAGGTGTCGATTCCTTCTTCCAATAACCGTTGCTCTTGATGCTGTGTCCCATTTTGACGCTCTCCGGTTGCATACAGCCAACGCTGGTTGAAGAGTGGGGTGAATGAAGTAGCTGGAATAGCGAGCACAGACTGCAGTCCTGTGTTGTCTACCTTACGTTGAACAGCACATCATTAGATCTTCTCCTGGTGTCTGTAGCGCTTAATAATTGCTTTTGTATGCCATTTAAGCCATGGTGATTTACACAATTATGTCAACACGTTGCGGATTGTAGCAATTCTCTTTTGTTCCTAGAATCCTCTCCCTGCACTTGCTCAACTTTCAGCTCCTCGCCCTGTCTTCCTGGCAAACTCCACTTCGTAGGCAGTACAAGAGACTTTTTGGCTCGGCAACTGGTAGCATGGTGTTTGATTCAATCATATATTGAATCGGTTTGAAGTGCATCCTCTTGCCCTTGCTGATGTTAATTGTCATCTGCGTAAATGTCGACGTGTGTAGCCTGGCCCCACAAACTCTGCCTGATAGATTAGGGCTTTACATGTTACAAGGCAACCGATTCGTATAAGTGACACGGAAGTACCCCATAGTGGCAATGTCATGCACACAATCACAGCTCTGATTTTGAACGCCCAAGAAAACCGACATGCGTTTTTCCTGCCTGAACTTTGGTATTTAGCAAGAATGCACTCTAGCTTGTACGCTTACCTTGCGTGGTGTTGACTCAATGGCCTGGATACAGGTGACACTGGTGACACTGTGGCTGTCGGGGACAGTGTCTATTATCGAATCCTGGGGCGAACATCAGTGGACATCATCAAGTCCGGAGGTTTCAAGATTTCCGCGCTAAGTATTGAGAACGTCCTGCTGGAACACGAGCAAATCAAGAGTGTTGCCGTGCTCGGAGTTCCGGATGAAATGTATGGTGAGAAAGTGGTGTGTGTTTGCGAGCTGGAAGCACCTGGAAGCCTCCCTTTCTCAGATTTCATCACCTGGGCGTCGGCTAGATTGCCTGTTTATGAAATCCCTCGGGATATGGCCATTGTAGAGAGTATGCCCAGAAATGCAATGGGAAAAGTCAACAAAGTTCAGCTTAGAACGCTGTTCTTTCCAGAACAGGGTACTGGACAATCGTGACACTGGAGCCGTTGTAACCGAGTGTGCGTGGGTTTGGTCCACTGACTTTGTTTCCTTGTTCCTTGAATTACTATGCCTTGATGTTGAGGCCTTCGTTGGGTGCCCTTGAGTTAAGAAAAGCTTCATAATGTAATGTACTCGCCAGGCTTGTCAAAATATGAGGACGATCCTTCTCATTTCGGTCTCGAAGATTCAATGTTATCATTATTGAAATGTAACAAGTTGAGGTGGATCTTCCACCGTTGTAAGAGTGAGATACTGATAATTCAGGAAACGAACAATTTTTGCGACCCCTAATTCTTTGCTTGGAATGACACAAATGTAACTCCCCTATCTTGCACAAATCTGTGTCACTGATTGCATTTGACTTGTGCGTGGTCGTTCCATGGACGCCTGGAAAGGCTCCTGTCTTGGAATGTAACACGATCCCATGTTCACGTGGTAATTGCTGTCGACCATCAGAAAGTGATATGGAAACGCATCTGAAAAAATATTCAGGCAAGCATGTGCACTGGGAACTTATGCTTCCATTTGCATGGCAAATCACAAGAGGCGGACAAGGCTTCACTGGGGACATGACATCCATGGTGGTCAGAGTTAAACGTAGCTCCTTCGAATACACGGTGCTAGTGTTTTCCATCTATGCAGATGCAAAGTCTGAACAATCGTTCTTGCACTGTGGAGTGGGTCTAAATAATTTCACTGTACTGTGTTGTTCACAACCGCAAACAAAAATGAAACTGCCGTTGAGCTACTTGTCGAGCGACTATTCTTTAGAGTATTAGATTTTGAGCTAGACTAGGTTACCTAGATTGGTACTGTGACTGATTCCAGACTAGACCGTGTGTAGGCGAAAATAGTTGCTTCCACCTCGCTTATGAACAGCGAAAGGTAGACATAGACCTTGAATTGGTGTAGCTTGGGCAGCATGACATGCTCGTGTGATTTGATGTACAAGAGTAGTTATCACTTCAACTTGGACGACACTGGTGTCAGGAGCTACACTGGTGTCTACTTCAATGAATTTTTGAAAGTTCAGCTACAATTGGTGACTGGTCACTCATTCTTCCAGCAGGTACTGTGCCCTAACAAGTTCGGATCATACAAACCAGAAGCCCAGTTCAACTGGAATTATCACTCAGCCTTTGTACTCCTGCCAACTCCAGAGGTTTGCTTTTTCTTCCGTGCAACTCGTTCTGGTACCAACAAGAACCTGGTGGCCATGAGTGCTGGCATGATCGCCCATGGGCTATAAATGCCAATCACACACCATCTGTGTGGAGGTTGAAGTGTATTCATGAAATGGTAGAGCAATGGTGCCATGGTTGTCAACACATGGGAGGAGTACACGAATACAGAGACGCGAAGATTCGGAGACCTTGTCAGGTATCCCCAAATCAGGTAAAGGGTCAAAGGGATCTGTATAGTGATCTCCATCCACACCATTGCCTGGAACCATGGTGGGACACCTCTCACCTACACCACATGATACGTTTGAAGAGCTATGATCTTACAACAGTAGGCATTGAATCGCAGAGTTTCAATAGATACAGCACAGGTGCCATGGCTGATTGCTCCGTATTCGCACCAAATCGTCGCCTAACTTGAGTACATAGTCATCCACAAGTTTTATCAAATCATCAGAAAACCAACTGTGCGGCAGAACTGTAAACGAAAAGGGTTTCTTAGGTGTCTCCAATGTGGTAAGGTTGAGCTGCCTCGGACAGGTGTAGCATCAGGTGCACATCAGGTTTGTACCAGGCGTAAATGCGAATACCGGCGAGCCGCACTTGATTGGCTATCAAATAATATCGCGAGAAATAAATGTATGACCAAGTACAGAATACTGATGTTGTCAATAAGTCGCACGAGCATTGTAAAACAGAAAATGAAGAGTCAACAATGCCACAGGTGCGCAAAAGGTGCAGCCCAAAATAATGATATAGTTATAGGCTTATAACTAGTCGGGTTCCTTGGGAATGATGCGTTTTAGGTTCACATATGATGACACCTTGCTCCTTGCTCAGTGGTCATCATTCGCGTGACGCAAACAAGAAATGGCATGTGAGTAAGAACTTGCATCCATCAATTGATCTACAGTCAAGTCAAGTCTATCACGACGAGAGGTATTCCCTGTGGCGAGGCTGTTCCTTTTGAAATTTGAAAAATAACTCGGGTTGAATCTCAAGCACATCTTCGCTGCATGAGACCGAAAGAATGAACGCGTGCACGCACACACATTGAATACACACAAGATTATGGCATATGAATTATACAGAAGCACACTACATTAGAGTGCAGCTTTCGTGATTAGTTTGCACACTTGGCCGTTATAGAGTGGTACAAGAGTTTGAAGCGTCGCAATCGAAATTGTACTCTAAAAATTCTGAAAAGAGGTCTTCAGTTGGCAGGTTAATCTTGAACCGCGAGTTTAATACTTTGGGGTGATGGGTTGGCCTGCGCAAGTGTATAGATCTGTTTATAGTAGTGTGCAAGAAAATAGAGGGTAGCTGCGAACATCATTCGAGTCAAGGTACTAAGATAAGACAAGTTCTCAAGTTATATTGCATAATTAGCATTACTGACCATAGTCTGACTGTAACACACGAAGTTACTGCACAATGTCAACCCTCAAGTGCTTGTGCGTACTCTTCGCCGTGGCTGTATCTGGCTATCTTGAAATGATAGGTGCAGAGGAGCTGTCGCGACGTCATTTAAGAGTGAAAGACCCGGTTTCAGCTTTTATCTACAGTCGAAAGAAAGGTAACCCGTCGCCCACCTTTGGGTACTGGTTATGCTGCCCATGTTTTCAAGCGATCAGGATATGTGTTCAAGCTGGTACATGAAAAACGTATGTCTTTTAAAAATATGTTTCTCAAGCTTTTGTGTATGCGCAAAGGCATTGTTGGCCGAAATCTGAGCGATCTTCCCGAACAAGTGCAAACTCTTCGCAATCCCACGGCACTTGTCGTGGAGCCCCTTCAAGGACACCGCTATCGCACGCCAAATAGTATCCCCAGCTTTTGTTCACGACTTACGGGTTATTATGATGAAGAATCAATCCGCCCTGTTTGCAGAAGCCCGCGGAGCAGAAATGGTTAAATGCAACTTCACCACGCCGCACGATTTTGATCCTGTTCCTGTTCTCAAAAGGTTGTACGGACCATGGTTTCAGCCACTGCGTCCTGGTCAAGGAAACATCCTTGTCCTTGGGAATCATAACAGTGGCACGTCAATGCTGGCAAGGTTGGTCATGCTGATGGGGGCGTTTCAGGGAAATGCTGATGGTGCGTTTTGAATAAAGGATTCTCTGGCACTCTGTGTACAGGTCAAAATACATCACTCTTAAGCAGCACAGACATTTGCTAAAGGGCTGATTGTACAGCGTATCCGCTGCAGTAGGCTGCAGTACATGTGAAATATTTCTCACACAGTCCTAATGTGTGAAACTGTTTTGGACAGGTCTCAGCACAAGTCCAAAGAACCATCTGAAGTACTGGGAAAAGATTGACGTTTCACACTTTCATGACATGGTACTTGGTTGGGTATCAGATCCCAAGTTCAGACCCTACCACTCACAGGGCATAGACATGAACAGGCTCACAGCAGAAAACAGAGCAAGCATTACATGCTTTGCGAAAATGGTCATCAAAGATTTGAACAGGCATTCTCCCTGGGTTTTAAAGGACCCACGCATGCTCCTTTTCGCGGATTTTTGGATCAATCAGGTGTGAAGTGCTACTTTGTGTGCAGAGCGTTTTGGTGAAAAGAGCACCTTTCAGGCTGCTGACATTCCCTGTTGGGTGTACCTGAGGCAAGCAGTGAGAACACCTGTGACTAGCAGTTAATTATTATGCTGCATCGCTTGTGACACTACGTGTACACTATGTTAGGTAGCCTGTTTCTAACTGCGAGCTACAGTGCAGATGCGGAAGCCAGTCTGCGTGTTCATCTTTCGTGAACCAATAGCGAATGCCGTCAGTCTAGCTGAAAATTCAAAGAAAAGCGCACAGACCAGTAAATATTCCACAATGACACCACAGAGGTGGCTTAACACGTGGGAAGAAGGTCATTTGCCCTCACAACTTGTGGTTCAATCTTTTGCACAACAGTACGTTTGGATGGCAAAGTGCTTCTGGTACTCAATCCCCTGTTTGCAATAACGCAGGTATGCTGAGTGCTCTGCAAGCATGTCGCGATCACCCAACAATATTGACCAAGCTTGAGGACCTGCAGTCTGATTTGATGCGGTTCACGTACAAACTGTACGCAATGCTTGGCCAGGCAGGCGTTTTCCACTTGCAAATGCCACCCAAACATGTCCTGGACGCTGAGTTTGGTGACAACATTCGGCCCAGGAATAGACCAGAGGCAGACATGCGTGGAGTTCGCTTATCACGGAATCAGGTACCAGGGCTCTACATGACTTTCTGGCCATCATGCGACTTTCTTGGTAGACTGAGTCCAGATTGGCCTGCAGACTGCTTTGTACTCGGCATTGCTAATGGTTGCAAATACAGTTGATATGGGGCTTTCACAGTCGTCGTCTCGAGCAGATGCTGTGCTGCGCCTCTATGAAGATACTTTGGCCGGATGGGACGAAGTCTAGGAGCCAGATACTGAAGACGAGCTGATTCATTTTTCTTATCTAGCATTTTTTCCTCGTGCGCATAGTAAATGTTGGACATGGTCAGTGTTCAATATTTAACTGCTTGCTTACCAGCACGTTCCGTTGGATGCGGCAACACCCCCTATTCTATACTTATTTGTACTGACGAGTTACACTTGTGAAAAATCCATTGTTAATAAACGGTGTACCTCGCAGCCATCACCTGACACGAAAGAAGTCAACTCCTTGATTGCTCATACATCAACATGTATGCTTGTGCGTTCGAAACGGTTTGCCAGGGAACTTCAGTCACTCTTTCATCATCACATAGCAACCACACCCCTGGGTCGTCTTCCTGATCGAGTGCCATTAGGTCAGGGAGTGAAGGAATACTGTTGCCCACATCTGAATCCATATCGACTGTATAGCTTTGCCTGGATAATTCGGAACTATTCCTCCCCCCAAGCGCTGATTCTGACTTGTTATCTGTGTCGTTCAATGCATTGCTGTCAACTGTGCAACCACTAATACCTGCCGGTACGTCCGCCAGCTCCTCCCAGTCTATCACAGGTTCGTCTGGTTCTGGCTGTAAGCTCTCGTCAAAGGAAGATCGCAATGTAGAGACCTGGGGAGTCTGCAACCGGGAGGACATCCGCATCGAATTCGCTTGAGAAAAGTCGTTTAAGGACTTACTCATACTCCCCGAGGACTCGAAACACGGGAAAAAACCGTGCGACCCAGAACTCGATGTCCAGGATCCCATATCAAGGTCCTTGCAATGAGATGCTAACGACGGGTTCACATCTGCCCCACCAACAGAGTTCTTCGCCCCCTTACATCTTCCCTTGGTGTTCCCAGGGATCTCCTTTACAGTGTTTGGGATGGCTATGGGAACAGTTGAATTCCTTTCCGCCCATCTGGATGCAGCGTCAACAACTGCAGATGGCCTCCAGACATAGCTTGTGTAGTGTCCGCTGCTTGCTTGCCTTCCGTGGTGCTCGAGAACAGCCTTCAGTCGGTATCTCACAGCGGAAGCCGTGTCATGGGTAGTCCATGCCGGAGGATTGCGCGCGATGTCCGGGTGCGCGTACAACTGAAACGGGAAAGACACGTTCGCAGACACCTTTTTTGTCCCCATCATAAGATGCTGGAATCTACTGAAATGAAACAGTATTATTGGAGGCAGCTCCTTCAATGTAACGTATCTCTCCGATATTCGCGTACCGTCATCAGGATACACCAGGATGCCCTGCCCAGGGGGTTGTAGCGTACACTCGACTTGCGGGTCTGCGACACTCGAGACAGCGTCATACCCATCAACAACACCAGACATCCACGGGAAGCGCTCCATATCCGACACACCGCAGCCAGACGGATAGCACGCCGCAAAATCCGGTACCGCTGCAGAGGAGCCGCCTTTCAGCCCGTCACCAAGGCCACTCACAGAACAGTGTATACTCGAGCTGCTATTTCTGCAGCTCTCGGAACTAGAGCGCGGCGGTGGACTCACCAAGCACTCGGGTGCTGTTGCAAGGTCTTCAGCTCCTTCCTGCTCGTCTAGATCGTCATCGCCTCCGCCGTCCTCCCCGCCAAACAGAAAATTCCTATCACTGAGGGCCGGAAACTGGGTGCGAGAAGGCAGGGCAGTAAACTTGTCTTCTGTCCAGGACTCAACTTTACGCATAGCTTTCAACGGGGCCTGTGAGGCAGCATCTGTGGCACTGTCACTGCACCCTTCCCGAGAGTGACTCTCCGCAGCGTCTCCCCTGGCCTTCGAACAACTGGAAGCCATTCCCTCAGCATCTAACACTACAGGATCTATCACCACCTCAGGCGCCGGGTTATCATCCATTGGAGCAGGGAACACCCATTCGTCATCGCATAGAACATCGAAGGCGTGAAAGTGCTGCCGAATGTCGGCAGTATTCACCGACAGATCAACACCTTCTTCCCACACGCCACCGCAGATTTCGTACGAATAGGGATCGTCCCCTTTGGCGGTAATGGCGAGAGGGGCGGCAAACAGCGTGCCGATGCCTGCGAGACCAACGTCAGAGAGAGCACTGTGCACACATTCCAGCAGCAGCTGGGCCTTCTGTACTACATTTTCGACGATCCAGGCACATTCGGCGTACGCATCAGTGGACGCTGTTCGAGTCGCAATTGCTCGAGCCAGGCGCCGCGTGTCAGCGTCTGACATACATTTGACTGGCGGAATGGCCAACTGGTGTGTTTCGATGTACTGGCTCCCCAGGTCATCATTCAGGGTGATCTCCAGTCGATCAAATTCCCTCGAGAACGTATTGCTGTGGCGGGGGTCGTTGTAATCCTCCAGCTCTGATGGATGCTGGTTTTGGTACCAGTTAAACATCGACGTCACTGCAACCTGCGCAAGCAGCACCCACGTCACACGTGTTACCACATCGCAAGGAAGCTTTGACTGTACTAAATGGAAGAGAAATATTGCTGAACAAAATCCAGCAGATCGAAGGCCAAAATAATGGTGCCCTGATTTCGAATTTCCGGCCCGAAACACTGATTGGAGGCTGGGCATGCAGCACCTGTACAATTCCAGGCACCCCTAAGTTGCACTCAACCTCGGACACCAGGCATGCATACCACCGCAGCCTTTGTTGTTTGACTCAAGTAATGTGAAGTGGTGTTACCTCCAGGGTGCCTGTAGCTTGCCTCTTGAATGTGTCAACATGTTCAAGCATCCTTGAAGTACGAATGGGTGAAAAACGGCAGCAGTGTCTGCAGTAGCCCCGGAAGGTCAAGGACCCCTAGCCTTTGAAAAGCCCTCTATGTGATCGCAATTTCAGTCCAATAAACCTCCATATTCTTCAGAAACAGGGGGAGTAGAAAAATGGACCGGTAAGCAAGTAGATAGGTTTGCTGGGTGTTGTAGTATGTGCATGACTAAGTCGGGAGGCTGCTGTACCTGGATGAGTGCGGTTTCGTCTGAATCATGCGGGTTGACCCAAACCTTCTCCCACGTCTGGCTGCCGTCAGTGAAGCCAGACCACACGCCTACTTCAGGGATAGCGCGAGACGTCGAGTGGCTTCGGCCAGGGACCTCGAACACCTGCTCCCGTCGGCTGCGATCAGCTATTTGAACTCGTTGCGCCCGGCGTGCTTGCCGCTTCGCTTTCATCTTGTCAATGAACTGGAGAGCCCTAGGGCACTTCCAAGCTATTCCTGGCTCTGCACCACACCGAACCAATGAAAAAAATACAGTCTCAAACAGACTGCACGCCAGTTGAGAACTAAAACCATGTAGATGTGCGTAGAACAGGGCTTACCTTTTTCAAAGAATGCCTGAAGGGACATGAGCAGGGATGAATGGGCGAGCTGCAGATCAAACAGTGCGCCGTCTGGCATGCGCCAGAGCCCTGGTAGCCATGGCGCACTCCAGCCATGCTTCCCCTGCATGCTTTGATGCAGATCCATAGACTGCAGCAAGTCCCGCGACCAATCCAGTGACGAATCCATCCTCATATCGTCCAGCTTTCCTGCTTACACAACACTAATTCACTAGCTATTAGAGCACTAGACTTCTCATGATGATGAACATGCTTACAAATACTTGATTTGCTTGAGCTCACTTTCTTTAATCTGTTTTCAAGGTACTTGGTTCCTGTTGGTGTATGCTGCTGGAAAGGTTGGGGTATCTCATTGTGTGAACCAAGCCCATTACTTGCAGACTACGAAGTGTCAAATACAGAAGTAGAAGTACCTTCCATGAATAGAAATGAGCAAATATCATTTTCTTCCCCTAGGCTTCCTTGTGATGTAGCACACATACGGCAAATTGGTGAATTATGGAGTTGCTAACAAGGAAATTTGCATCATGCTGTGAAAGAAGGTTTTTCTCTGCAGTAGTTAAAACATAGCTACAGGAGAGAGGATTAAGTGGACACACCTGTGACCATTCCCAGATCATCCTGAAGGCCATTTGCAGTAGCTGAGCATGGCCCATTACCTTCGTCATCTGCACTTGCACTATCTCCTCAGAACTGCAATACACTTGGGCTAGCCAAGCACTCAGGGAAGAATTCATGGCACGCACCAGAAGCATCCTGATCTGTTGACAAGGTATTGAGGCCCTTTCCCTTTCTTTGCCGCCTATCAGCACGCTTCTCGGCCTTCAGCTTGGCCTTCTGTGCCTTGGAATTCGCACGCGCATTTTTTACTCTTGTGTTGTCTTTGGATTGATTGTGGCGCCCAGAGTTCTTCTCCCACATCCCGGCACCAGCGTCAGAGCTTATTGGGTCAACCGATGAGGACTGTATTGGTAGGGTCATGACCCACGCCGTCTGAAGAGTATCTGATGACTCCTTGCACGTGCCGCAAGTCACTGTTGCGACGAAAGACGCCTCCAAGAGCTGCTCGAGCGGATTCCTTTCCCCTGCACAGCTTCAACAGCATGGGAAAGACGCGAAGGTTCGAAACGTTTCTATGTGCTACTTTTATCATGCGTTGTGTGTTATTTTGGGTACTAATTGAGATCGGAGTATCCTTGGGTGTGGCTTCAGTTGAAAGGCCGCAAAAATGTGGTACAGTATACTGTGGTTAATCTGAGTTCTCGGTGATCCGAAGTGAAAATTCCTGTTTTTTGATATTCTGCGTAGTGCTAGGAAATCCAACCGTTGAATCCCAACTCTTGATCATTAGAAGTGAAACTGTCTGCAAAACTCACTTCGGATTTAAGTGAGTGGAATGTATTTTCAAAAATCTCGCGTACCTTTTGAACACTTGAGGGCTCCGTTTGGTTCCTTCGCCTCACGCTGTTTTGCTTTGAATTCTTCATCAAGAAGATCTAACAGAAGCATCAAGGCTTCGTGGCTATCTTGCTGTGTGTAACCGTCCATGTACTTGTGCTTGCGAGATAGTTGCTGCAGTAGTGGTCGCATGCTACAAGAACGGTCGTTCAACGCTAACGAGTTGATGTTGGTTATTGCGTTTACGAGGCAGGGACCAACTTCATTCAGACCCGCAAATTCGGCCACCATAGCTTCGCTTGTGATGAAAGCTGATGATGCCAGCATCTGAGAGAGCGCGTTAAAAAAACAACAGTTTCCGTAATTAGATAAGCCTCTGATATATCGCTTTGGGCTGCAGCGGCGGGTCTTTTTTGCCTTGCCTCGCTCCACATGCTCAGCTCGGACAATGCTCTGAACATCATGACCCAACCATATGAATAGCACCGGGAAACTCGGACATAGATAGTACAGAACTGGGATTTGTCAAGCAGAGGATTAAGCAATCATAATTCTTCCCAATTTAATCAATAAACTAATATTGTCAGCAAGTGGCCTGTCGGGCCATGTCCGCGAACACTGCTGGGAGATAGCGAGCAAGGGGCAAGTTCAGCAGGTCCGTGACATTCTATGAAAAACGGCAATCGAAACCACAGCATTACATTGGTCCTAAACTGGCCAAACTTCACACCTCGTTGAGTTGCGGTGAGACTCTCTTTGGCTTTGCAAGGCCCTGGCGCTCGTGCCGGTGCTTCTGTTTCTTTGGCATTCTGAGTACAAGAAGGGTTCAAAAACATGCTCTGACAACGATTTTACATCTTTAGTTCAAAGGGTGAAAAACACTCGTGGCTGAACGTCAATAACTTGGCCCTTAGCGTGCTGCTTGGAAGTGTATACGCCCTGTGAAAGCACCCTCACATAAATCACATGACTAAAGAGTGCAGTGCTAAGTACTGACCTGTTCCAAATCCACCTTTCTTTTTCACTCTCTTCATTTGCGCGCCATGAGGGCGCGACGTAAGCGGTGCAGTTCGAGGGCATGCACATGCCTGTGTTCGCAATGCATAGATTGCACCACAGCTGTTTTGAACATGTTCCTTGCCGGAAAGCCAATGTATGATTCAATAAATTTTATCGTGAGGAGACACGCTAAAGTTGAACGAGCTCTCGTGCTCAGCACTTTAATATTGACATCTTACATTCTGCATGACAATAGTGTTACCCCTCACTAGACGGTAAGTCGTTCACATAATCTACCGCTAGTGATATTGGTTCTACACTTCTTACCAAATGCTTCCGAGGCACAGGGCGATTTTGGCACGGGGCCCCGTGGTTCTTCATGAGCACGGCGGTGCATTCACAGAGCTGCGCTACACTTACATCAATAAATGCATGTAACTCGGCATCATGGTCTTTCTTCAGGTGTTCAGCTAGTACATCTCGGTCAGTTTCGCCATTCCACACCCGCTCCACAATAAGTCCAAATCCAGATATCATATCGTTCATATGACCCACCCAATTCTGCACCGTACAATAACCTTACTTTGCATTCTTTAAGGCTCTCCTAAGGTGGTACCTCTAGTACAACATGTCGACAGCTTATTGACAAGGGATCGGCAGCTCATTGGGAGGTGGAAGTCCATACCTGGACATGCTTCACTTCCTCGCGCTGTCGTTGCTCTCCATTCACAGAGACCCATGGTGACATAGCTAAAAGCCTCCCGCATTCATCTGCTGTGCGAGCGGCTTCTTGAAAAGTTTTCAAGTCTTCTTCGTCCATATCACCATCACCACCAATCTCATCTTCATTCGAATTTTCAGTTGACATGAACTTGGAATTTTCTTCACTTGCCAGTCTGTCTGTTGACTTTTCTTGTGCGTGAACGGTACTATGTAATTTCAAGCCAGAATCAGCCGGCAATTCCTCTCCTAAAGCAAACAATACACGATTCGCAGAAGTGCGTTCAAAACACCGAAAAAAGGAATTTGATTAATTTGCAAGCGGGAAATCGATGATTCCTCTTAACAGCAGATTGAAGCCTGATGTTGTGGACACAGCCAGTATAATCATTCTTCACACCATGAACATTACAGGAGCGGCAAAGGCTGAGTAAGTTGCTGCAACGCAAACCAGCGTTCACATCGACTAAGTTTTAGAGCTCCGGTGGGACATGCACTAGTGTTATAGTGCATTCTGTTGAACATGTGCCATTTCATCCTAAGTAGTTTGAAATTCAGATGTAGTAATTACAGGTTATCAGAATATGTAGTACAGTAACATTCAAGACAAAGGCGAATCACACTCCTGTGGGTGGCAGGTCAACCAAAAAGGAACAGCTTGATTAGCCTGAGAGTAGTTCACACAATCACACTTCACCAGTCAATCACGCTTCACTGTACAAGTAAACATGTACAGCATTGTAGAATCTATTGATTCAGCCTTGCTTGCATAATACAAATGAACTAGTCAACGTCTAGGACTGAACAGCTTGATGTCCTGCGATACCCATTGATTCATCAAAGCCATGTGATGTTGTAATTTCACAGCGGGGAGTCATATGTCCAAGATCACGAAATCTTCAATTGCCGGGTCTAACTTCAGTCCCACCCATTGAGCTGTGTGCCAGGACTTCTGTTCTAAACTTTGAACTTTGAAGAGGTCAGTCATATACAAGTTTGACCACAAACTTAAGAGCTACAATTCCATGGCAGAACCAAGTTGCAAAGTTATGTTGTTGGTATCACGATTGCATTAAAGAGCTATGGTTGGATCAACAGAAATGAAGCTGAGTGGTCACATTAATTGTGTGTGGAGTATGCACACTTTCAAAACATACTCAAACTGCAGACTGTAGTAGCTGAGAATATGAATTATTTACCACACCAACATTCACATCAGTTTTAAGGGCAGAGTCACATTAAATCCACTGAAATTACTACCTGATGATGAAGCTAGTTACACTTGAAGAAAGCTGCTCAATTTCAGGTTCCATGAGACATAGCATATGAAAGTTTTATGAAAGGCTTATCACTGAGCACTGCAGGAGTGTTTTTGTACACTCAGTTTGGCATGGATGCTCTCTGAAGTTCCACTTTGTGGACAGTGAGCAGCATCTGAAGCGTATTTCCAAGTGATCATTGTAACACGCCAGGCGAAGGTGCGATTATGAATCAACTTGGACAAAACAGGTACAGGTGGTGAAGTAAGAGCAAGTTATGTTGTAACCTGCCAGATGCTGCAAGGCAATTAAAATTACTCTAATACTGAGAGCGTGTGCTATGGCATCTGCACACATATTCACACTAAATACATTCTTGATCGAGTTATGTTAGGAGGTATAGTTCAGTGCTTTCTCATCACACTGAGAATAGATAGCAGCTGGTTAGATGAGAATATGCTTGAGGTACAAACTTGAACACAAAACACGCCGTTGCACTCCAGAACAGCTTTATTTCAAGCCTGATAAACATGTTGCTTTGAAGTCAGATTTCATACCTCTATGAATTGCTTGAATCCCTTTCACTTTTGCGTCCATGCGAGCCTTCTCGAGCTCTTTGCGTTGAGAGTAGGGAAGAAATTCATCTGGAACTGCGTACTGACCATCCCAGATAAAGTTTGGACTGAGACCAGCTTCTCTGAAGAGAGCTTGTACACAGCGATACACAATTTGGTGGTTGTTGGTTCCTCCAGGTGTACCAACCTTGAGAATAAACCTTCTGAGTTTACTATCTTCGATGCTCGCCCTAAATGTCGATAGGATTTAAATTTATATACAGTGGCAGGGGCGATGTGCGTGGAAGTTCAAGAAGAAACGGGTGAAGGAGTCGTACGGCACAACAAACTGCAGCGAGTGAATTCGGTGCCCCATAGGTTGGTCATTTCGTAGGCCTTCAGTGTAGCTCTTCAGAAACTCAAGGAGTGTTTTCATGCTGGAGTGGTTCAATTGTACGATCTCTGCGTTCTTTTTGACGTCCTCGTGCTCAAAGACAACATCCTCGAGGCGCTTCAAATTCTCTGATAGCAAGCAAGGCTGCACAGCAAGAGCAAAAAAGAAAATTTTGGGATCAACGAAAAGAAAATTTTGGCACGTTATATTGAAAGGCCGTGAGAATGGGTACAATGAGAAAACGCACTGTGTGCATTGATGGAGCAACATATTGAACGCTATCGGTAGCAGCTACCGTTCCAAGTCGTGACCCGTAAGCATACAAGTGCTGAGCACATATTGCAATATAACCCCTAAAACCATGCTCTTTTGCGAGTGCTTGTAGCATGATGTATGGAGTGAGAGTAGCGACTACGCTGTGGACAGGCTATCAAAGGAATGAGTGTTCCAACAGTTATAAAACAATATCAACTCATAGCATCCTAGAATTGTGTAACCGGACTTGTGAAGGGCAACTTCGCCATTATCTACATCGTCCTGACGGTTGCGCTCCGGTCAAAGTCTGAAGCTGGATGTATTTACCACGCGTTACTATCCTACTTCAGCCAGGGAACTCATGTAAATCTTTAAAAGTGAATCGCTCCTCTGGCACGCACACTTGGACACAACACACACGGAATGCCCCCATCAACTCCTCGTTCACAAACGTAGATTCATGCATGGAGTGACCGTGGACTGATCTGTAGGTTAAAGATCAACATTTTGCACCTTCTCATGTGATAGTGATCGTTTAATTATTTCATTTGTAGTACCTTAGTGCAACTGAGTTGCGCGGGGAAATGTGACTGGAATTCTGGAGTGAGCCTGGTCAGTCTCGTCAGTTACAGGTCAACTTTGTCCCCCTCGACTATACTTAATATTTATGACATGAAAAAAAATGAGGACTAATCCTTACAAATGTCTCAAGTAACACAACCTATCATTGCAAAGCTGCATTCAGACATCCTGGATAGTAACTTCCGCATCTACGCCTGGCTCCAAGTTGATTGATGTAATTTGCTTAACGGTATCAGCTGGAGCGGTCAAATCTATCAACCTCTTGTGAATGCGCATTTCAAATCGGTCCCAGGTATTCGTCCCTTCACCGCATGGCGACTTGCGTGTAGTGATACGCAGTGTCTTTGTAGGCATACGCACAGGTCCTTTGTGCTTCAGATTTTTATCCCTTGCTCCCCTAATTAAATCATTGCACACTGCAAGAAACGGCCGCGATGTGGAAATAGTAAGCCATGACATTGCGGCCTTCACAACAATCATTGAGCGATAAACAGATTTACGTTGGGAAGACGTAACAAAGCCCTCGACGCTTTACCTTTCTCAAGTGGTGCAACAGATTGGCAGGTGAGAGTGATCCTGATCTTGGAGTTTTCTTGCTCCTCAAGGCCTGCTTTCCCTTCTCCCTTCATCGCCATCTACACGCAATGCCACACTCTTGTAAACCGTATTTACATAGCAATTACTACTACACGTCAGCTGCTTAAGTTCCCAGTGGATGTAAGGATACTTTCATTGCAGCTATTTGTCTAATAAGCTCGCTTGCCGAACTTGACAGCGTAACTGGGCTCACAGCAGTGTCATGCGTT
>JAULKQ010001009.1:0-64692 GCA_032356285.1 Smithsoniella earleae
AACGCACTGAGGAATCTGTTTATCGATAATACGATAGCCCTCAAATTAACGCAACCTCAGCTTTGCTGAATAGTTACAGATTTTTTAGAAAAAAAAACAGGAATGGCGAAAAAAGCTAGAATGGCTGAGTGTTGTGTTAGAATTGACTTTTTGCAGCAGTTAAATTTTGCTAGTGTAAGGTAATTAGCTAGTTATGAATAGGGTTTTACAAATATGATATTTCATTTTAATTTATTTATTTTCATATATAAATAAATATTAGAACACTTTAGAATTTTTTTTGCTGAAAATGGAACCTTATTTTCAAAGTCTTCGTTTACCGGACTAAAGGGAAACTACACACTTCCCATCTTTACTATTCCAGATTTTACTTTGAGACGAAACTCCTACAGTACCGAAATTCGAATGCACTGATAGTGACCTTTGAAAAGACGTATCGCCAGTTGAAGTATTGAACCCCCAGTATATGTTTGGCCACAGGAACGAACAACACTAAGTTGTCGATTTCTATCTATTCGCTCTATCTCCTTATCTCCCAAGAGCAAGATGTCGCATATACCACCAAACCAATACGCTTATGAAACATACAGCCAAGTTCAACAAAAAATTCAAAGAGTTTTACAACAAACATCGGAATTCTCCGACGATTGCTTTGATTGAGGCTTTTAGGGAAAAAGAAGGGATCAGCCAGTACCATTTAGTCTTTCTTAAGTTGAGACAAAAACTAGGGATCGACTACACCACTAAACCGGCGAATGGCAACTACAAGTTCTACGTACCTTACTTAAAATTGAATCCAGAAAATGCCTGGGAAGAGGCTTCGGGGCTCTATCCATTGCGAGATCAAGCCAAACCTTTTGCTTCCATCGATGAATGCTATACCTTTTTGATTGGCAAATTGATGGACCGAATTGGGAGTATCCCGCACCTAGATGAGTATCTAGATTTGGCATAATGCTGGAACCTAATTGCTGAAGATTAAGATAGAATTATAGACAATGGTTCTCTAACAATTTTTGTGCTATAAGGTCACTTTTTTAGCTAGAAGCCTTGCATTCTTTGGGCGCAATCTTCAATCTAAAACGCTGACCACAAAAATTGTCAGAGAAATTAGACAATTTGTTTTCAGTCATGGTATGTCGTCACCATGAGAATTTACGACTAGGTTAATTTTGATTATGATTTCCACGAAGGGGTGATGGAGCAGTTCATAGCCCCTTTTCTTTTCTCACCCTTACTTTCCTTTTTTGCATAGGAACTATTTGATCCCTGACGAGGTTTTGGGGATATGAAACTCGTAGAATTACACACGGAACGTTTATGGCTCCGAGAATGGCTTCCTGAAGATGTTCCTTTGATCCACCAGATGTTGGCCGATCCGGCCGTAGAACCTTTCCACACCTTAGCCTCTCCCGTCAGCCTGGAAACTGTACAAAAGATTTTAGCGCCTACCTTTGACGATCAGCAGAAAAGTCCCAGAAAACACTTTGGCTGGTCCATTTTCTCCAAAGAAAATCAAGCCTTTGTGGGAGAAATTGGTTTGACTGGCGCGGCAGACCGCTTTCGATCTGCGGAAATCTATTACACGCTACATCAAGCCTATTGGGGGAAAGGCATGGCCACGGAGGCAGCCCGAGCGGTTACTACTTTTGCCTTCGATCAGCTGCATTTGCATCGCTTGGAGGCAGGCGTAGCCACCACCAATACCGGATCTATGCGCGTATTAGAGAAGCTGGGTATGCGTAGAGAGGGCCTGCGCCGCAAGATTTTGCCAACGGCAGAAGGCTGGCAAGACAACTATATGTATGCGATGCTAGAGGAGGATTACCGGGAGCAAACGGGGGACTAGTGGAAGTGCGAATTCGGAATTTGGAGCGAGGCTGCCATGCCTCAGCAGGCGCGAAGGCTAGACAACCGAAGTTTACCCGAGTCAAGGCCGCGGCCAACTTCGGCTGTCTGCGTGCTGGCGGAAGGCGTAAAGCTTTGGCGTGACATTCTGCTTTCCCATTTCCCCTTCTAAAAGGCGGAAGTAAGAGCGAGGCTGCCATGCCTCAGCAGGCGCGAGGGCTAGACAACCGAAGTTTACCCGAGCCAAGGCCGCGGCAAACTTCGGTTGTCGGCGTGCTGGCGCTAGGCAGGTTTCCTACTTAAAAATCACCAGGCATTGCTAGAAATCTCCAGCGCACTATCCCATGCTGGTGACGGAGGGTGTTCCAAATAATACACGCAACGCATCCGATATTGATCCGCCACTTTATCACCGGGATTAAAACGAAGGATTTGCCGAAAGATCTTTAAGGCCTCCTGGAAGTGCCCCTGACTATACGCGTCGATAGCCTGATAGAAATTGAGTAAGGAGGCGAGTTTTCGATCTGCCAAGCTGGGATCTTCCTGGCTGATTAACTCATAAATGACGATGGCCTTTTCTTTGCCGGGAACACGAACGCGGGCAATCTTTCGCAAGGGTAGCTCGTCGGGTTGACTTAAGGCATGAAAAGTATAGTCACTGAGTAGGATAGGCGTACCAAAATATTTGGTCAGAGCTTCCAGCCTCGAAGCTAGATTTACCGTATCTCCAATTACTGTCGTATCCAAGCGATTCTCCGAACCCACCGTGCCCAGCATAAGTTCTCCTGTATTTATGCCGATACCCGAGTCGATCAGGGCATGACCTTTCTGTTTTCGGTACTGATTAAACTTCACCAATTCTCTTCTCAGCGCCAGGGCCGTTTGTACCGCCGCGTCTGCCGATCGCTCATTCTCCCGGTCTCTAAACAAGGCCATGATGGCATCACCGATGTACTTATCCACAAAGCCTCCGTGACTTTGGATGGAGGGCTCCATGCGTTTGAGGTAACTGTTCAGAAACTTAAAGTTTTGCATGGGGTTTAGCGTTTCTGACAATTGGGTAAAGGACCGCAGATCACTGAACAAGACAGTCATGACCTTGGCGGTAGAATCCCCCAGCTGGATGTCAGAGTACCCTTCTTTGCCGAGTTCCTGCAGGAACTGTACGGGCACGAAACGCTTGATGGCCTGATTGAGTTGTACCTGATTATCTACGGATTGTTGTAGGTCATCAGAAAGCTCCTTGATCTGGGTGTAAGCCTTGGAAAAACGGTGCGATAATAGCACGGATTGGGCAATAAAGAAGATGAAAACACCCAAAACAGACATATTATCACTCCCCGTCAAACTGATGCTACTGTAGTGTAGGATATCGTTGACTACGCCCAGGACAAAGGCTAGAAAACCAGCAGCAAAGAGCCAGGCGTTTTCTCTTTTGTAGTAAATGGCTCGAATTTGTCCCACCACAATAAAGATCAGCCCCACTACGGTTAACAACTGAAAATAAGTGAGTAGTTGCGGATAGAAACTGGTAGGACTAAAAACAATGATCAAGGAATAGATAGCAGCAGGAATGGTCAACAACCAGACTTGCCAGCGAGCATATTCTCTGGGAAATATGGAGTGGATGTAGGAGATGAAAAAAATCGTTCCCAGGGTATAGGTCAGGTAATCGATTTTAAAGAGGGCCGTATAGGTAGAGGAAGGAACCCAGCCGTAGGCCAGTTGCTCACCCGTCAATAGCGTCCGGATAGCCAGGGCCAAGGCAGCCATGGCGAAATAAAGGAGCGACTTGTCCTGCCTCCTGAAAAAGAAGATGATAAAATGATAAATCGCAATGATGAGCAAAGCACCAAACAGAAAAGCATCTACGATGGTCTGCCAATTGGAGGCGCCGATGATGGCGGCAGGCGTACCAAGAGATAGGGCCGTTGGAATGCCAATATTGCGAGCGTGAAAATTGGAGACTTGTAGAATGATTTCTAGGTCGTCGCCGCTATGATCAAAGATGTAGGGTTGATAGCTATAATCAGGAATAGCCTCCTCCTGTTGACAGCTGACCTGTCCGTTTTGGTGCACCACTTTACCATTCAGTAAGAGTCGGTAGGCAGAGTTGATCTGTTTGATGGCCAGTGCCAGCTTCATGCGCGGTAGCCCTGCAATATTCAGCTGAAAACTAGCGCAGCCACGCCCATCCTCAAAGTAGGAGCCAATGGTTCGCTCGCCCCAAGTATCTGGCAAGTAAATATGGCTGGCCTTGGAGGTGGCGAAACTATCTAACAATTCACCGGGAACAAATGCCCATTCACCAATAAGTCCTATCTCAGCTTGCTGATCGGGATTCCAATTTACTATCGACAACTTGCCTTTTTTAGCTTCGAGGACCGGCTCTCCGGCGGAGATCTCCGATTGGCAGGCGGTCAACGGTAAAAGCAACAAGAGTACATACCATTGGAGCTGAGGCAGGCTAAGTAGTGTGTTAAAAGCTGTAGTTTTATGTATCACAGTTGATGACCAGGTTTAGCGATGTGTTTTTCGGTCAATATTCTCCTACCAGCAGATTACTTCCTCCCAAATCTACTGCGACCGATAGTAAGGTCAATCTAAAGGCGCAAATTACGAAATGCTGGCGAGATCGGCCTCAAGTAGAGCTCCAAGGAATATAAAGATGATCTCTTCCCCATTTTTCGAGCTTATCTTCTAGCATGCCAGAGCAGATAATAATGGGAATATAAATGAAAAGTACGGTCAGCAATACTAGGGAGGAAGGGAGAAAGATTTTACTTAGCACTACCACTAGAAAGGTTGCCAGGGTAAAGCCAAACCAAACGACAAGCAGAAACAGCAGAGACTGAGCAATGACGAGTATTTTCAAAGTAGCTACTGAAAACCTTAGAGGGGGATGTCCACGGCCTAATGAGGTGAAGTAGGTTTTCAACCCTTTTCTGCGATCTAAAATCTTCATCACTTCTTGTAACAACATTAGGAAGGCAAACACAAACATCAAGCCCGTGAGGCCAGTATAATATTCTTTTGCTGCCCATTGAATCGTGACTCTGGTGAAATAGAGCCATCCGGCTACAAAGGCCAGGATGAGTAAAGCAATGGGAATATAGAAGATCAGTGTTTTACTCCAGTTTAATTGCCTCAATTCTGCGGGCGATCGGGTCTTGAGCAGCATCAAGGTTTTCGGATAGAGGGTTAAGGCGTAGGCGCCAAAAACAATCAAACACAAGGTAGCTAAGGGACCCAATAAGGCTTTGCTGTACAGAAAGTCGTAATGCTGCACGTAGTAGTAGAGACTCAAACCGAAAAGAATCAAGGCCGGAGCGGCTATCTGGAGGGCTAACCAGCGTCTTTTAGATGTCTTCATAGGAAATCGCTACGGCTATTTGAGGTCCGCTCTCCCCTTAAATTCGTCAATTAAGTCTTTCTTAAATCTATCGATCAGCTTTCTCTCCTCTGCTACCACGCCCAAGCTAGATTCTGCCACTGCTTCAAGCACTTCCAGCATGAATTGATAAGCTGGATCGGGGCCGATATCAAAGCAGGCATATAGCACCTTTTTGTATAAATCCTCAATGTTATTCTCTTTTTTGACTTCATAGTTGAAAGACCAAATGATCTGTTTCGACCAAGGATGAGCCCTGAGGATTTTCTGCAGTTCTTTAATCTCCTCTTCTTGGATTTCTCCGTCTGCTTTGGCTAGCATATATAATAATTCACCGAAGGCATCGTACAATGCGACCTTGTTTTCACTCATGGCTTTCAATTCGTTTTATTGACTTCTCATTTTGTCAGTTTTTCCAGGACAAATCCTTGTACTATTGATAACAAATGTAAGCTTTTGCCGGTTCTTTTGCAATCAACCATCCATCCATGGTTCCAGGAATGCACACCCAGGTTTTGCTACTATTTCACCTTCTTCCAGCTTTGACTTTCCGCTGTTATCTGCACATCCCATTCCTGGGCTCGGTTGGGATAGTAGCGCGGGTCTGCATCGCGCGCTGGGAAACTAGGGATCAGTTGACTTAATTGCTCGAACTGTTCTTTTCGATCTCCTTGATCTAGCGCGTCAATCAAATTAGTGGTTTCGAAAGGGTCAGCGACGAGATCAAAGAATTGCTCAGGTTGCGCCGCCGTATTGATATAGAGCTTGTATTGCTCATTGCGGATGACTCGATCCCTGAAGACATATTCATTTTCTACGCCTTGGTCGGTGAGCTTGGCGCGATTTCCGCCACCCATGCTCAGTATCCAGTCACGACCTTGACTGCTATTGGGCTGTAATAGCTGAGGTAGGAACGACTGTCCATCCAACGGAAAAGCCTGGCCTTCAATTTCCAGGGTATCTGGGACATCAAGACCGGCCAGATCCATACAGGTGGGGAGGAGGTCGGTAAAATCGACAAGCGCTTGGGTGCTTTGCTTGGGCTTGATTTGGGCGGGCCAGCTGACGATAAAGGGGGAAGCTATGCCCGGTTCTATGGTTTGGGATTTTCCCCCATTGACCAATTGACCGAGATAGTTGCCTTCGATCCCTCGGCTAGTCCCGTTATCGGTTGTCCAGATAATCACGGTATTTTCTTTTTTGCCAGCCGCTTCCAAAGCTGCCATTAACTCCCCTAGGATTTTATCGGTGTATCTGACCATGGCCTTATGCTTTCCGAGCTTATCGTCGGCGCTTTCATCTGGAGTGTTTACCAAGGGGGGATGCGTTAGCACCATAGGGAAGTAGGCGAAGAAAGGGTTGTCTCGTTCCGCCTGCATGAACTGGATTAGAAAATCTTTGAAAACGTCAGGTCCAAATTCTTCTGCATAGGTTTTGCTGCCCGACTTGGTAAAGATGTAAGGATCCTGGTAGCGCTCCGCACTAGCTTTGACGCCCGTTTGATAGCCCGTCCACATGCAATATTCATCAAAGCCCGCCTTAAGCATCGCATCGGGCTCAACTCGGAAGTCGTCAATTTGCCACTTTCCAGCCACAGCCGTAGCATAGCCTCCAGCTTGCATATACTTAGCAATGGAAGGGTTCCGCCGCTCGTCGAAGTGCGCTCCGCCGCCCCATCTCGGTACATCCCAATGATTGACCCAGCCATGCCGATACGGGTACTGGCCCGTGAGGAGCGTCAGCCGGGTAGGCGTGCATTGAGGCATGGAATATACGTTATGAAAAAGCAGGCCACTTTGGGCGAGCTGGTCTATGTTGGGGGTTTGAATATCCTCTGCGCCGTAGCAGCTGACCCATTCTTTTCCTAGGTCATCCACCAGGATCAATAAGATATTCGGTCTAGCATCTCCCTGTTCTTCTTCTACTGCCGGCTGGCAGGCGAAGCATAGAATAAACAAACTGGATAGTAGTAAGGCCTTATTCATTTTCATAGTGATTAGTAGGTTGTTCCAGGCTTAGTCATCCGAACAGGCAGTCATCCGAACTTTTCTGGGCTTTAGTCATCCGAAGTTTCTATTGGGCGGGACATAGATAAACTTCGGATGACTCCTCCTAGCAGGCTTCGGATGATTCTCCTTGGATAAACTTCGGATGACTCTCCTTGGCAGACTCCGGATGACTAAGCCTGATCAGGGCTTGCGCGCCAACTGAATCTTTTTGGCTGACTTACTCAATTTGGCGTTAAACTGCGCAATATCCTTATCGATTAAGTTTTGGAAAATGGCTTTTACCTGGCCGAGTCTACCATCCAGTACTTCTGCCACTTCGGCTTGTTGGTCGGTAGGTTTAAAATCAATACCGCTGCCATTCAGATCGCTGGCTAGGGCGCTTAGTCTTCCGTATAGTTTCATGGGGGAGCGGAAGGCATCTTCCCGAGCACCCGTCAAGTGGATATCGTACAAAGCGCCAGCCACTTCATCGGCTACCTGCTTGAGTCGCATGGCTTCTGTCTTTGCTTTGGGCTTTTCCAAGCGGGGAATCATCTCCGTCAGTTGCGCCCTAATCATTTCTACTTCATTGATCATACTTACGGCTGTATTCATGGCTGCTCGCAGCTCCAGTAGGAGTTCTACTTGTGCGTCAATATCCTCAACTGTACCCTTAGCCTGTGGATCTTTCAGGACGGTCACCGTTTTTTCAATGACTTTATCCTTGGCGCGCAGTCGGACGGTGTAATCGCCGGGAACGACTCTGGGGCCCAGCTGCCCCATCCAGAGATCTAGATCCCAGGTGACTAAGGGGCGCCAACCTTCTCCGTTCAGTTCCACCCAGGGGCGGCCCGGAGGGGGATTGAGCAGCTTGGGTTTGTCGGTGGGTTCATAGCGCAGGTCCCAGTTGACCCGGGTGATGCCGGTCTGGTTTTTGGTTTTTAAAACGCGAATGATCCGCTTATCTGCGTCCAATATTTCTATGACGGGAGCTTGTTGTAAGGTGTCCGCCAGATAATAATTGATGTCCGCGCCATAGGCAGGATTTTGCCCGCTATTCATACTGGGGCCATCCGTTTTGATACTTTCCTTGCGATTGAAGCGATAGGCGGGGCGTTGGTCCATCAGGGCAATAGCTTTGTCTTTTTCATCAAAGGCGAATCGGCGAATGGCTCCGACATTGTCCAGAATGTAGTATCCTCGGCCATAGGTAGCCACGACTAAGTCATCAAAGTGCTCCTGGATTTCCAGCCAGTATACGGGAGCGGGGGGAAGATTGGAACGCAAAGCCGTCCAGTTTTTACCATCATCAAAAGAAAGGTAAATGCCATTGTCCAAGCCCACATAGAGCATCCCTTCCTGCTTGGGATCTTCTTTGACGACGTGCGCAAAACTATGTACACTTTTTGGAATACCCTCACTGATCTTCGTCCAGCTTTGGCCGTAATCAGCAGTCTTGTACACGTAGGGATCGAAATCGCCCATTTGGTGTAGATCAACCGTGATATAGGCTGTTCCTGCCTGATAGCGTGAGGGCTCAATGTTGGCAATGGTACCCCAAGGCGGGAGATTGGGAATATTAGCCGTGAGGTTATTCCAGGTTTTACCACCGTCTCTCGTTAATTGCACTTGGCCATCGTTGGAGCCCACCCAGATCAGTCCAGCTTCTAGCTTTGATTCTTCGATGGCAAATAAGGTGGCACCGTCGAAGGTCATGAGGTTGTCAATGGCCACACCTCCGGAGCTTTGCTGATGATCCTTGCGATTCAAGGTGAGATCGGGACTAATGATCTGCCAGCTTTGGCCGCCATCATCTGATTGATGTACGAATTGACTGCCGACGTACACCCGATGCTTAGTGTGCGTAGAAAAGCTCAAGGGGAAGTTCCAGTGCCAGCGGTATTTCATGTCCGCCGGCGCCCAGCCGTAACCTGCCTCGGGCCATACCCTTACCTCTCGCGCGTAGCCGGTCCACTGGTCGTAGACCTCCAATCCACCGTCGTAACAACCCGACCAAACGATGTTGTTGTCATTGGGGTCCGCTTTCGCAAAACCGCTTTCACACCCACCTACACCTTGCCACAGGCCAACGGGAATGTAGCCTTGTAAGCTATTACTCGGACCGCGGTAAGACCAACCATCCTGGCGATTCCCATAGACATAATATGGGATCTGCTGATCCACCGATACGTGGTACATTTGTGCAATGGGCAGTACTATTCGTTGAAAGGACTTTCCTCGGTTGAGACTCATACTCGCACAGCCGTCGTGCGCTACCATCATCCGGTCTGGCATTTCCGGGTCGATCCACATATCGTGATTGTCACCGCCCCCTCTTGGTGGCCTTTTCATCAGGGTTTTACCCCCATCTTCCGATTTACTAAAGCGCACACTTAAGAAATAGATCTCATCGGGATTGTCCGGCGCCACTACGATCCGAGTATAGTAAGGGGCACGCTCATTGATGGTATGATTTCGGGTCCGTAATTCCCAGGTTTTTCCCCCATCATCCGAACGATATAGTGCCGGGCTATCAATTTCAAACAAGGCATAAACGATATTAGGATTGCTGTGACACAAGGCCACCGCCGTTTTACCCACCGGATGATCCTTTCCACCTGGCAATCCATTGGCGGTCATGGGCTCCCAGGTATCTCCGCCATCCGTAGATTTATAGATGCCTCCACCTGCTCCACCACTATTCAGTCCCCAAGTATTAATATGAATCGACCACATGGCTGCGTACAAAACATTCGGGTTAGTAGGATCGATGGTCAGGTCTGCCGCTCCCGTTCCATCATCGACGAAGAGTACTTGCTCCCAGCTTTTACCCCCATCCTTAGAGCGGTATACACCGCGATCTTTCTGTGGCCCGTAGGTGTGTCCCAAGGCAGCGGCATACACAATATCCTGATTGTGCGGGTGTACTACGACCCGGCCGATGCGCCCTGATTTTTCCAGACCCATCTTTTCCCAACTTTTTCCAGCATCCGTAGATTTATAGATACCATCTCCCATGGCGTGCGCAGGGCGGATTACGAAAGTCTCTCCCGTTCCGACCCACACCTGATTAGGGTTGGAGGGTGCAATCGCCACCGAACCAACAGAGGACACCCCTTGCTGATCGAATATTGGCTTCCAATTGAGGCCACCATCCGTGGTTTTCCATAAGCCACCTGAAGCTGCACCGATATAGTTGATCATAGGGTCACCTGGTACCCCGGCGATGGCGATGGCTCGGTTGCCCTCCGGGCCAATGAAGCGGAAAGGAAGATGGTCAAAAGTACTAGAAGCTATTTTTTGTGCTTGTAAGAAAAAGGGAAGGCTACTGACGAGTAGCAGGAAAAAAAGTCTACGCATGCTTAAGTTGGTTTTGCTAGATAAGCCAGGTTGCGAAGTGGGAGCACCAAAAAGGAAGATTTTGCCAAAAACAAAGCCAATCGTTTGGTTTTACCACCAATATCTGCCGCACTTGGGCGCTTGATCATGAATCGCAACTTGCTTTAGATAAAATACTAGTTCGCAGATCCAAGATAAAAAAATGTCGACAACCCGCATGAATGCCAGGAGAATAGTCAGCGCTAACTGATCTCAATTTGATACTGTTGGAGTAAACCAGGCACCCCTTCCAGTGAGAATTTGGCGCCCCGAATTCGGTTCTGATTGGGATCTATGGTATAGGCTGAAGCTCCGCGAAAGTCAGCACCGGAAAGCTGTGTCTGATAAAATTGGGTATGGGATAAAATGGAACCACGGAATTGGGCTTCGGAGAGGTCCGTTTCTTGGAAGGAAACACTTTCTAGTCGACAATCGATAAACGGCGTTTTAGCTAATTTCTTTTTGTCAAAGTTGGCGTAATCCAATTGACAATCCTCGAAGGCCAGCTTCAGAAGGAAGTCACTGCACAGCTGAAAATCCACCCCTAAGATCTTACAATGCTTACATTGGACGTTTTTCCAACCCGTTTCTTCCACTATGATCATACTGAGATTACAGGCCTGAAATTGACAATCGATGAAGTCCGTCTTGGAAAGATTGGCTTCCGAAAAATCACAGCCTTGAAAGATACATTCAACGAATTCCTTTTGGCTGAGGTCTTCGCCAGCCAGTTGTAATTGATCAAAGGTCTCGTTTTCGTAATAGAAGGCGGTCATAGCTGTTTTTATAGTAAAGGTATTTCATTCCAATGAGAAATGGCAAATCGGAAACTTGCCTGGCGTTCCCCAGCATAGACAGCTGGGAAAGCTGTGGCGTGACATTCTGCTTCCCGCCTTCCGATTTCGTACTTTTCAAAATTTCACCGAATTTTGGTTTGCTCCCCACTAAAAAAATAAGGCCGCTAGGTGTTGGCTCAGATGCCAGCAAAGAGGTCCTCTTCTGTAGTGCGCCCGCCATTGACTAGGCTGAAAACGCGGTAGAATTCTTGCCTGCCCCAGAGGATGCGGTGTTGCGCTGGTGTCAGTTGATCCAGGTTTTGATAGATAGCCATCTGGGTGTGATGACATTGCACGGCAGCCCAGGCCGTTTCCCAATGGGCTTCTGTATTCAGCCGAGTGGTGATCATCCACTCGGGGTAGGGAAAAGCCAGTCTTTTTTCTCCGTCGACGGTACTACTCAGTTCTTTGAAAGCGGACTGGTAGACCTCCCAGATGGGCTTCGACCAAAGAATATTGTAGAGCTTCAATACGGAATGTGGCTGGGACTCGCCTGAGGCAAAATTGGCTGATGCAGCTTTCAGGATAGCGGCCGTAGTGAATTGTGAGATAGCGATGTGATCGGGATGACCATAGGCGCCTTCTGGCCCGAAACTAAGGACTACATCCGGCTGCAATTCGCGGATATGAACAGCTATTTCCGCTATGATTTGAGGTACAGGGGCTTGATCGAGTTCCCCATCTAGATAGCCCAAAAAGCGGACTTCTTGAATACCTAGCACCGCGGCGGCCTCCAACAATTCTGCCGCTCGGGTTTTCCCCACAATGTCCATCCCCGGAGAGACCGGGGCCGTACCGTAGCGGCCTCTTTCTCCTTTAGTGGCCATTAAGAGACTGACTTCCACTCCCGCCGCTGCATATTTGGCGATGGTTCCACCTAGTCCTAGGGATTCATCATCAGGGTGAGCCACAATGGCCATTAGTTTTTTGCTTTGCTCTTTCATCGGGTAGTCTGATTTTGGGTAAAGATAGCGGGCTCAGCGCTGAAGGTGAAGTGAAGATGATTCATTGGACGCTTTGTTTGAGTGGATGGTGGCTGTACTTTTTCAGGCAAGGTGTTTCTCTATGCCCTCCTTCTTTGCGAAGTCGGACATGGGGCTGATCTTTCCTCCGTACTTTTTTCTGTGATAAAAAAGCACCCAACCTGTCCCGTACCAATAGTTCGGGGAAATCATGGCTGTATTCATTTTTTAACGCGCTGCAGCACCCTGAAATCCTAAATGCTACAAACTCGATATATGATTCTGATACTGCTCTAAAGGGAGCCGATTATATAGCAGTTGGTGGCAACGTAAACTTTGAAAAAGCTCAAAAAGGGTAGCATTTTTGACGGATTTCAGGATACTTCTTCGCTAAAATGAATAAGGCCGGTTAGTTCCCATCTTTGCAAATTTGGAAATGGGAAATGGGAAAACTATGGCTTGACCTTCCGTCTTTCGCCTTCCGCTTTCTGCCTTGACTTTAATTTCCCCCTTCGCCTTTCGAGATATGGTATAGCGCACAAGGCTGCAAGTGGGGATCCCCGGTCAGGGCAGGATGATCAAAATGGTACTGAAACTGCATCCCGATTTTCTTCATGACCTGAATGGAAGGTAGATTGACTGCCGGAGCAAGGGAGTAGATATCGGAAAGTGTCAGATCTTCAAAAGCATATTGGAGGCAGCGCTGGGCGCCTTCCGTGGCGAAGCCTTGGCGCCAATGCGCCTTAGCTAGCCGCCAGCCGATATCGACGCAAGGAGTAAAAGGGGCTTCGTAGTCCTGGTAGGCTAGGCCAATGAAGCCAATCAATTCGGTGGTGTCTAGTCTTTCGGTGGCGAAATAGCAATGGCCGCGTTCTTGAAATTGGGTTTGCATACGCGCTATAAATTGCTGTGTACCTTCTCGGGTTTGTGGGGCTGGGAAAAAGTGCATCACTTCCGAATCGGCATGGATGCGGGCTTGTACATCGAGGTCCGTGGCTCGCCAATTACGGAAGCCCAGTCGTTCGCTAGTAAAGATATAAGGTGTGCGCATGGTTTAGGTGTTTTTCTTTTGAGCCAACAGCATGACCGTTTGCTGCTTTCGGCTTACTAGGCCGCCCAATTTATCAATTACCTGTCCGATGTTAGCTACAAATTGCGCCCGTCTAGTTGCTGATAATTGGCTTTGTGTGGAAAAAGTGCTCAATAAGCCCAGATATTCTGACTTCTTGTAATCGATCTCCCAAGGGTGGGAAATCCGCTCGACAGCTTGAAAAAGTTCACTTTTATGTAGGGCGGTTTCATGAAGGTCAGCTTGGGAGGAGGGAGCGTGCTTTCGGCTTAGGGAAGGAAAAAAGGCCTGATAAATGGGGTTAGTAGCTTGCCAAAAGGGGGTGTTCTGGGACACATCCAGGTGCCAGATCAGAGCTACTTTCCCGTTGGGCGATAGCAACTCGTGTACTTTTGCTAGCCCTTTTTGCTGATTAAGCCAGTGAAAGGATTGGCAGGCGGTGATGAGTTGAAACGGATTCGGGCTGTGCCATTCTTCAAAGTCTCCTGTGACCACCCTGATCTGTGAATAAGCTGCACAGTTCTTTTTCGCCAAAGCGGCAAGCTGTGGCCCTTTTTCCAGGGCTATGATCGGTATTTTCCATTTGGCTATTGCTAGCGTCAGTTGCCCAGTGCCACAGCCTATCTCCAGGATACGGTCGGTAGGGTGCAGCTGCGCCCATTGTTGCAATTGTGCAACGATCGGCGCTGGGCATAAAGGGCGAAAGTTGTCATAGGCTTGGGCATTGCGGTCAAAGACAGCTAGCGCAGCTTTCAGGTCGGACATAAGAAGAAAAAATGCTTGATAGTAGTAAACGTTGCTCTCAACGCAAACTACTTTTATTTAGTTCCTTCCAGGGCTAAACGAGGCCGAAATCTATTGCAGAAGATCATCGATCAGGTGTAGCTCTTGCGGTAGGATATCGGTCCAGGCCAAGTCGGATATCTCCGGCCGCTCGTATGGGCGATTACCCACCCAATTATGTGCTAAGATTTGTTGCCAGCCCACGTGCACTTTGGTCCACAGTAAAGGACCGTTGTAAATGGGGTTATTGATTTCTTTGTACAAATACTGAAAGCTATCTCCTTTCTGGTAGATCGTTCTGTCAATGGAATTGCGCAGCTTTCGCCAGAGCTGGACGTCGCCAAATTCCTTAGCGGCCATCATGCCCGTCATGGTAGCTAAGGGTGAAGGTCCCGCCTCGGGATCTTCTTTGACGTAGGCATACGGGCCAATGCTCTTAGTGAAATGGTCCTTCCAAACCTCGTACAGCGATTCGTTGTAGCTAGCATCAAAAGGTCGGAGGAAAGCCATGGTCCAGGCATTGGTGTATCCGGATAACATCGGATTGCAAAAGCGCAGATCGGATTGGTACATCTTGAGATAAAAGCCAAACTCCTCATCCGTCATTTTCTCTTTGATAAAGTCGATGGTCCAGCGCGCCTCTACCTCGCCGTAGGTCGTCCCATACAGCTGGTCGTAAACCTTCAGACTCAATAAGCTAATAGAATTGCATTGGGCGAAGTAACGGCCTGGCTCGCAGTCGGCTCCTTCGTGTTTCCCTTCTGCGTGATGTTTTCTCATCTCGGCAACAATCTTCTCCGTCAGCCAGTTGAACTCCGTGCTATAGCGCTCATCTCCACTCATCAATTGATAAAGGCCATACATCAAATTGAGATGCCCCTTGTACATGATATTCCCCTCAGAAATGGGGTCGTCCCCCAGCCCGTATGCTGTCCAATCTCCCCATACCTTTTTGGACTTCATCTTATCAATCATATGCTGTAGGCAAAGGATCGCTCGAGGGGCGTACTCCGGACTGATCATGGCAATGGAGGGCATGGCATAAGCACCAAAAGCAATGCCGTAGCGCCAGAGTAGCTGTTCTTCCGTATTCCAACCTTTGAATTCATCTCCCGTAAAGCTCAGGTGCTCGTAGGTTTCAAAGACAAAATTGAACTGGCCGATCTCATCTTTTTGCAATTCTCGTTTTCCTGCTGCTTCAAAATAAGCCTCGGCGGGGGCGTGACCTAGCGGTAGGACGAAGTAAGCCCCGACGGCCAACAGCAGTAAGAAGATGCCTAAGGTAATGCCTAATTTCTTTTTCATGGCTTGGCTAGTTTGTATAAAATTAAAACCATTATAGGCATCACCAAAACTAAAACTGGTTTTATGGGGATTTCTGCTCCAAAAGGAATGGGAGAATATAACTTGATCCCGCTCTCCGACAATTTTTGTGGTTCTGTCTGGCTAGGTACCTTAGGCTCATTTCAACAAGCACGCCATTTTTCTTTTGCTATTACTCTTTACTGCCTTCGGCGACCTCTTTGTCATGATACAAAGAGGCAAACCTGCCCCGATGACTAGTTCGTCGGGGAATCTAGGCTTTATTCATTTCTTAACGCGGGGAATGGAGAGCGATTTACAGGTTGAGATTTGTCTTCGGCGGACGGCTTTTCCCTTGTTCTGGGTATTATCTGTAATCTGGGAAGGCCATCGCCTTCCCAGAAAACTCCTAGTTATTTGCGTGCTAGGGTAGCTGTACCGTCGATCACGGCTACGCTGGTAGCACCTTGTTGGGTGGTGGTTTGCGTGATTTCGAATTCCAATTCCAAGTCATCTCCTTCCAAGCGGATGATCTTTAAATCATTGGTCTCTCCGCCCTGATCGGTGGTGGTCATGATGTTGCCATTCACCTCGTAGGTCCCATTGCCAAGAAAGTTGGAGATCGTTACGGGCGTAGTGATCGTTTGTCCACCGATCTCATATTCTAGATTAATCGTGTAATCTCCTGTAGATGAATAGGTTCCATCCGCTTTAAATTCTACCGAAGCATCTACGTCCGATGCTTCTCCTTTAAAGTCGGTGGAAAAGGACGTTCCGCCAGAAGTGGTGGTGCTAGTACCTTCGTAGCTATAGATCGTCACCTCCCAATTCCCGACGATATCATCCGAATTGGTGGAACTATTGTCTTCATTTTCACAGGCAAAAAAGCCCAATAGGGCTACCATCAGCAAAAGCGCTTTGGTCATTTTCATAACAGCTATTTTAGTTTGATAAATGGTGATTCAACTTTCTCGTGTATATGGGAATAGATGATGGCGACTGTGTCGCTGGCGCGTGCAAGAGGTTTAGTTATTTACTCGGGTAAAACGATGGGGGGGAGGAAGTATTGTGGAGGGGGGGAGGGAAAAGTGTTAAAGTGGGGAGGGAGCAAAAAAAAGGCCAGCCACATGGCTAGCCTTTCGGTGCGGAGGAGGAGGGATTCGAACCCCCGGTGGGCTCTCACCCACGCTGGTTTTCAAGACCAGTGCATTCAACCGCTCTGCCACTCCTCCGAGTATGGGCAATACGATTGCTCAAAAGCGATCGCAAAGGTAAAAGACCTATTGGAAAATTGAAAGTGTTTGGTGGAATTTTTTTTCGAGAAGTCAAGCGCGTCTAAAACCAAAGAGATAATGTGGTAATTGTCAGGGATTTGACTTTTGGGTCGCAAGTTGGATTTATTCTGTACATTATGGCATAAATCGGATTTTTATGCGGTCCCTCTTACCATTTGCCCTTTTTTTTGCTGGATGGGGAATGTTGTTACCCGTGTTGGTGCCGACGGCTAAACCAAGCCAGCTGGAGGAGATATGTGACAATGCCCAAGATGATGATCAAGATGGGTTGATTGATTTGAATGATCCGGACTGCGATTGTCCGGTGATTGAACCGGTGTCGTTGATTCCTAATCCTTCCTTTGAAGAAAAAACCTGCTGCCCGACGGAGATCAGTCAATTGAATTGTGCGGAGACTTGGATCCAGGCTTCCGAGCCTACGACGGATTATATCCATACTTGTGGCTTCATGGGCTGGGATGACTATCCCGTCCCGCAGCCGATACCCGATGGCTTGGGAGCGGTGGGCTTTCGGGATGGACGGGTCAGTATGGAGGATAGCGACCCCACCTGGAAAGAGTATGCTGGAGCTTGTCTGCTGGCCCCCTTGCGAGCGGGCACGACCTATCGGTTTCAGTTCTGGATAGGCTTTGCCAATTCTTTCCATTCTCCCCCGATCAAAATTCACTTTTTTGGCACCACAGATTGTGAAAACTTACCTTTTGGACAGGGGAATTCGGAGTTTGGCTGTCCAACCAATGGGCCGGGTTGGGTCTTATTGGGAACGAAAGCCGCATCGGGGAGTAACAATTGGGTGAATACTTCCATTGACGTGACACCGGCACAAGATATCTATGCCATTACGATTGGTCCCGGCTGTGAAGAGCTGGCTAGGGATCGTAATTTGTACTACTTCTTTGATAATCTGGTACTGGATGAGCAATCCACTTTTGAGTTTGTCATCACCGATAACAAAGAGAATCCTTGTACAAAGGATTTTGCCCTGGAGGTGCCTCAGTTTGATTCTTTAGGTTACCAATGGTATCGCGATGGGGTGGCCTTGATCGGAGAGACGGCCGCCACCTTACGACCAAATTTGGTCGAAGGGCAGTATCAGGTGCGGGTCACTAATTCGGAAGGGTGCAGAACCACGACGATCTATCCCTATGTTAGGCCTAAATTTGCAACGGAAATTACGGAAGTCATTTGCGAGGGAGATAGCTATGCTTTTGGGGATCGCATGCTGGCAGAGGCCGGGGACTACACGCGGACCATCAGAAGCTCACTGAGTTGCGACAGTACCATTTCCTTGAATCTACAATTGGCCGCTTCTGGTCAAACCGACAGCGTACAAGCTCGGATCTTTCCCACGGAGCGTTATCAAGTAGGAGACTTCTCCTATAACGAGGAAGGCGACTACTTATCGGTACTCACTTCTCGCTACGGTTGTGATAGTTTGGTTTTCCTAGAACTGACCCATTACGAAGTATTTGCGCCAAATGTTTTTTCTCCCAACGACGATGGCATCAACGATCGCTTTATGATCTTGGGCGGGGAAGATCTATTGGCCGTTTCCAAGCTCCAGGTCTTTGATCGCTGGGGAAATCTGATGTACGAAGGGAATGAGCTACGACCTGGCGACTATTTTGCGGGCTGGGATGGGAGTCGCAATGGAGATGAGCAAGGAGAGGGCGTGTACGTCTACTCGGCGATTCTTCTGCTAGAAGATGGGAAGGAACGGCGGCTTTCTGGCTCGGTGATGTTGATGAGATAAGAGGGAAGTGGGAAATGGGGCGAGGTTTTGGCTTTAGGGAGTTGAAAGATTATGGTTTATCGTTTAAGGAGAGAAATGGGGGCGAGTTTTTTTAAAAAATCTTACCTTCCGCCTTCGCCCTTCCGACTTCTTCTGACTTCCGCTTTCCGACTTTTTCAATTGGCAGTAATCCTGCAATTTGTATTTTTGAGCTTACCAAGCAAACATTACCCATCTTCAAAAAGCCGGATGCGTCATTTATTCCTCTATATCCTCATTTTTCTCACTAGTAGCTCCTGGAGTCAATCCTTGTCTTTCCGGCATTTTACGGTACAAGATGGTTTGGCACAATCGGTGGTGCGATCGGTCTTAGCCGATAGCCGAGGTTTTGTGTGGATGGGGACGCAAGGAGGTGGTCTGTCTCGCTATGATGGGGCAAATTTTGTCAACTTTTCGACCCGGCAGGGGCTTCCGGACAATCGGGTAAACACCTTGTACGAAGATGATCAAGCTAGGCTATGGATTGGGACCGATAAGGGCCTGGCCTATTATGAGGGGAGAGCTATCCAAGGCTGGGGACAGCGGAAACTCAATGTCAAGGCTTTAGCCCAAGATACCAGTGGCCAGCTTTGGGTAGGAACGGCTTCGGGCTTGTATAAGGTGGTGAAACAATCGGTGCAGCGCTTGCCCCTTCCATCCCGCCAGGTCAATGCGATGCTGACCGACCGCAGTGGTCACAGTTGGCTAGGGACGCGCCAGGGACTATGGGAGCTGGTTCAAGGCATGCCGCGCCCGATCGAAGGCGTTTCTCTGGAGGTGCTGGCCTTGGCAGAAGATGCCAACGGCCTGCTGTATCTGGCTACCGCCGAGGATGGGCTCTTGATTTGGGATGGGGCGGATTTTAGCCCTTTTGTCGGAAATCGCTGGTTGCCCCAGGGCCTGCCGATTGAAAGCTTGTTTTGGGAAGCCGACAAGGGACTGTGGATAGGAACGGAACAAGGACTATATCTATGGGATGTGGAAAGTTTGACGATGCAAGAAATGGGATGGGATCGCCAAGCCCGGGTGCTAACGATGGGCAAGGATAAATGGAATAAGCTTTGGTTGGGTACCGACCAAGGGGTGAGCCTATACGGTGGCCAACTTTTTGATTTTTATCCCGGAGGAACAACTGCACGCCCTAAGGCTGTGCAGTTTGTGGGGGCGGGGAAGGAAGGAGGCATTCGATTTACGGTGGAAGAGGGTGGGGCCTTTGAGCTGAAGGAGGCACAAGTGCAAGCCCTGGACCTGCCATTGCCCACTACCTCGACGATCCATGCCATTCAGTTAGATACTAATGTAGGGTATTGGTGGGCCACCCAAGCGAGGGGCTTATGGTTGCAAACTGCAGATACGATGTGGCGGGTAGGGGAGGAACAGGGTTTTGAGGCCACTGGAATAAAGGACATAGTGCAGGATACGAGTGGTACGCTTTGGGTTTTGCCCAATGCTGGGGGCTTGTTGGAACTTCGCATGACTTCCGATTCTGTTTTTCAAATCGAGACGCTAAAATGGGGGCTGTTGGAGGGACTGCCCACACAGGACTTGGACCAGATACATATAGATCGACAAGGGCGATTATGGATTTGTACAGCTGATGCGGGGCTATTGTGTTGGAAGAAGGGGGCTTTGCTGTACCACTTTCGCAGGGGCAATGGTTTACCGACCAATCAACTGCTTTCTGTGGCTGAGGATTCCAGCGGCTATTTGTGGGTAGGTAGCAGTCGGGAAGGTTTACTGCGCTTGAGTATCTACGAAGACTCGATCGGCATCGAGCAATTTACCGATCGACAAGGATTGTTTTCCAATACCGTTAATTCGATTATTAGTACACGCAGACAGGAATTATGGTTGGGTAGCCAGTCCGGGGTAGATCGCATTTTGTTGGATGAGGATCGTATCCCCAAAAGTATCCAGCACTTTGGCCCTTCGGAAGGGTTTCGAGGGGTAGAGACGGTCCCGCATGCGGCCTTTGAAGATAGCACTGGTAATCTGTGGTGGGGAACGGTAGCCGGCTTAGTCAAGTACAATGCTGATTTAGCCACGACGAGTAGCGTGCCGCCTGGGATTGTGATGACCGATATACAGTTGTTTACCGAAAGCTTATCGGAAACGCCATACGGCTCAGCCATCGGACCTTGGAATACCCTTACTCGGCCTTTGACGTTCCCTTATGATCAAAACAATTTCACCTTTTCCTTTTTGGGGACAGAACAAAATCAGGCCACCAAAATTCGCTATCAGTATGAACTGGAAGGTTGGGATCAGGCTTGGTCGGCAGAAACCGAAAACAAAGAGATCACTTATGCCAATCTTAGCCCTGGGACCTATACCTTTCGGGTGCGTAGTGTACATATGGATACCAAACTAGCTTCTGATCCTCTCCAACTGCGTTTTTCTATTGTGGCGCCCTGGTGGGAATGGCGGTCGGTGCGATGGGGGGCGTGGGCAGCTGTAGGCGCCTTGGTGTTGCTCCTTTTCTGGCGTCAAATTCGGAGGATTCGCAGGGCGGCGCGAGCGGCCGAGGAACGACTGAGGCTGGATAAGCATGTCTTGGAGTTGGAGCAAAAGGCGCTGCAACTACAGATGAATCCCCATTTTATCTTCAATGCCTTGAATTCCATCCAACTCCTGATTGGGCGACAAGACCCTAAGACAGCCCGCAAGTACCTGGCTAAGTTTTCCAAGCTCATGCGGGCTACCCTGGAAAATGCCCGGGAGCCCAAGATCTCCTTAGCCGAGGAGGTGGATACCTTGGAGACCTATTTAGCCATTGAGCAATTCAGTCGCGGAAATACCTTCGACTATGAAATAATTGTCCATCCCGAAAGCGAAGTAGAAGAGGTCTCCATTCCTCCCATGATGGTTCAACCCTTTGTAGAAAATGCGATTATTCATGGGATTGGTCCTTTGCCAGGTAAGGGGATGATCAGGGTGTCTTTCGAAATCTTGCCGCAGGAGGTTATTTGTCAAATCAGGGATAATGGGGTGGGTATCCAACACCAGGGTCAGGCTAGCAACCACCAATCCCTGGCATTGCAAGTCACCCGCGAGCGTCTGCAATTACTAGGCAGCCCGGGCAGCCATCCCGCCCAAACTTTTGAGATTGGACCAAATCCTGCTGGAGAAGCAGGGACTTACGTCAAAATACACTTACCTTTGCTGCCCTAGATTTTATTCAACTATGCCTACTGCTGTAATCATTGAAGATAATCCTGTAGCCAAGGAAAACTTACTCCTGCACCTGAAAGACTACTGCCCTGATGTGGAGGTGATTGGATATGCCCCCTCGGTTATTCAGGGAGCCAAGCTATTGCGACAGTGCTCGCCGGAGCTGCTGTTCCTGGATATCGAACTAGAGGATGGAACAGGCTTTGATTTGCTGGAGATCTGTGGACAGCTATCCGCAAAGATTATTTTCACTACCGCTTTGGATCATTTTGCTGTGAAAGCCTTTCGTTTTGCGGCGGTAGATTATCTCTTAAAGCCCGTCGATCCTGATGAGTTGGAAGTAGCGGTACAACGAGCCAAGGAGCGACTGATTCACCAACAGCAGTTTGACTTATTGTCTGCGCAGATGAAATCTACTCAAACGCCTGACCGTATTGCCCTGCATACCCAAGAAAAGATCCATATCGTAGAGATTAGCGATATAGTGAGGTGTGAATCTATGAGCAATTACTGTCGTTTCTACTTCGATAGCGGCGAGAAATTACTAGTGACCAAAACCCTCAAGTCCTTTGAAGCGACTTTGAAAGATCATCCTTTCTTACGTGTACATCAATCTCACCTGGTGCAGCTGCCCTTTGTTAAAGAATTTGTCAAGCAGGATGGCGGTTACTTAGTCATGAAGGATGGGAGTAAAATCCCGGTTTCGGTGCGCAAACGTTCTTTGGTGGTTTCTACTTTGGGGGGATGAGGGGAGAGCACAGATGACAGAGGGCAGATAGCAGAGGCTCGCCTTTTTTTAGACCTATTTTTGTGAGTTTAGGTATCTGTATTCTTTGGGGCTTATTCCGGTTTTTGATGGACACAACTGTTTATCTAGCGCTTTACGACCGGCGTAGTTCTATGTTTTAATCCCATTTGGTCATACATTTTGAGGTATTCTAGTAGGAAAGGAACAAGCTTTTTCTGCTCAGTATCCATGGGGCGCAAGAGCGTAAAGACTTCTCCACGGCCATGATCTACTTCCTCTTTTTCTTCCACCTTGACGATATCTAGGGCCTTTCCTACTATTGGGTGACCGAAGATAAAGGGGTGCCGGTCCCGATAGTATATCAACCGACAAACACCGGCAAAGTGGAAGTCTTTGGCGGCTTGAAATACGTCTGACAACGAGCCACCTAGCACGATTATGCTGGGACTGACAGGGAGTAGTGATGATGGTAAAACCTTCGAAAACATAAGTAGATAGTAAGCGTCTGGCTGTACCTGGGCTAGTGAAGTTATAATTTCAGGAAAAATACCGCACGTTTGTAGTTCTTTGATAAGCGCACGAACTTGGAATATTTCAATGACCTTTTTGAACCGCGAGGGGTCTTCTTCTAATAGTAAGATATCTATCTTCATATTTAAGGAATTGGTGAGAGTTCCAGGAGAACGTCAAAATGAACATACAACTTACTGTCCCAATTCAGGTTGTTTTGCTGTAACCACTGTTCGTTAATCTCCTCAATGTTCTTTTTATCGTGCATATAGCGAGCTGTCTCATACTTGGTATAATCATAGGTGAGAATTTCCACGTCAGCAATATCGTATCCAGCTTGTTTGATCATAGTGCTTGCATATTGAATCCCAGTTTTATTCAGCAAGAAGGGGGCTACCTCTTCCAGGTTCACGAGCTGCTGTTCCTGCATAATATAGTAGATGTCGCGCATAATCTCAGCATTTTGTACCAGACTTAATTTCAGGTATTCCAGGCTGCCTGTCGGAATGCCCAGGTATTTCATTTGGCGAAGCGTGACGTAGGTGGAGGTGGGTACCCCTTTCCCTTCGATCAGGGGAACGGGGACATCTTTGATCCAACTGGGCGCATCATAGCGGAAGCCCTCATCTAGTACGAAAGTCTTGTTGACCGGTTCCCAATAGCGTTTATAGTGTCCGTTTTTTCCGCCCTGAGGCGGAGTTACAAAGGTGAAAATGAGGGTGGGTGAACCCTGAATATCAGATAAATAGACATCCGAAGGCTTATAATTGATGTCAATGGACTCCATTAAGCCCTTCACTTTGTGCCGAATTCGCTCACCTGGCTGTCCCGGCCCCAGTAATTGGTCTAAAAAGGCTCTTTTGTCCGTCGCCTCCTGGTAGTCGCGACTTAATTGGGGCAATTGCTCCGGATAGACCTCAGCGAATTCATCGATCCGTTTGATGTCTTGGACATTGGTTCTGTAGGGGAGATAGTCGAAAGTACCATCTCCCCAAAGTAGGGTATAGGCGCGAATCATTCTGGGATGCTCCTCAAATAGTTTATTCAGCAGACTCATCCAATTGAGGTCGCTAAAATGCTGATAAAACAAGGCTTCTTCCCAGCCCAAAAAGTCATCTCCATACTTACCATGCCTGTACTGCTGCCAGTAGTTCACAAAAGTGGGCTGGGCATTGAATTTGGGTATTACTCGATTATTATTTCTCAATAGCTGGGAGAGGAGGAGCTCGATATCATTCAAGGGCATGAGAATGATCTTGTCAATTAGCTCCTCCGAAGCTCCAGCATTCTTCAGTTGATCTATGAGGTGAGCCAGTTCATCAAGACCCAGGGAGGCCTTGGCCGAGCGTAGGGCTTGTCGCCCTTCTTCGGTCGAGCTTAGTTCACGTTCCATCGCAAGACTAAGCTGTTTTAGTTCCGGTCCGGAAAGGCTGCCCAGTTGGAAACCTAGCTGGCCCTCTACTTCGTCAATCGGGATGCCTATTTTTTTGAGCTTTTCCACGGAAGCCACGGCCTTGGCGGCATCCTCCACGGCAACCAAGGAAATACTTCCGGCAATTAGGCTATTTAGGGTGTTGTAAAAAAGGAGATGTTCATAGAGTTGCCGGCCTTCCGCTTCTCCCAATCGGTCTTCTAGATATTCCTTAAAGGCTTGACTCCCAATGGTAACCGATGCCATATCTGAGCCTAGTAGATAGCCAGCGATGAGGAGCCGTACCCGACTCTGTAGTCGTAAGGCTAAAGCCAATTCTCCTACGCCAAGGCCTAGCCCCACGATTTCCAGGCTTGTCATCAGCTGTTGCAGGCGCTCTTCGGATGCGGTCTGTCGGATCAGATAGGCAGCCAGGATGGCGGGCACTTTTTGAAAGAGCTTGCCTTGACAACCATCGCTTTGACACAAATCAATCACGGTTATCCGGTCGATCACGGCAATGTCCAAGAGGGCAAAAGGATCCAGGTCTTCCCAATGGGTCGTTTCCTTTTCGATGCATCTCAGGTGGGCATTTTCCGTGAAGTTGTTACCGGTATAATAGTTTTCGACGGCGGTGCATTGGGTTAAAGAGAAGGTAAGATTCCCCGCCTCGCTAAATGTACATTCGTATGCAAACGAGTTTTTCAGTTCTTGATCAGGCAGGTCCCAAATCATGGTATAGGAAGTAGTCACTTGATTGGCTACGGGCCTTTTCTTAATCAAGTGATTCAAGCTGCTGATGAAATGAAATCGGCTAGCTTCACCCACCCAGTGGTTGTTGATTTTTCGGAATAAGGTTTCTAGTAAGCCAGGGCTATGGCGCATCCCGCTCAAGAACTGTTCAACGTAGAGTGGCTCATCAGGCACTTGCTCCAATATATTGAAAACCATTTCTTCATGATTGCCAAGCAACCAATAGCCCAGCATCGGACCTTGGGCCAATACTTCCAGCGCTTGGATTCGATCTTCGACCGACAACTGCTGGAAGAAAATGGGACGTTTGAAATGATATAGACTCAAGAAAACTTGATACCAGTCCTCCTCGGCTATGGCTATCCTGAGTTGCTCGTGAGCAGTCAGGATATCAGTTTCGTGATCTCTTAGTGCTGCCTCAAACTCGAGGTATTCTTCCCATTCGCCTGACCAGTTGTATTCATCAGGGGGTAGACTTTCTCCTTCGTAGTCTTCATAGATCATCCCCAAGCTTTGGATGAACTGAGCTATCTGGTAAGCGTACTGTAGACGATCCGGATGGTCCTTGAGTTGGGTGCAACGCTGTAATAGAAACTCCTTGGCAGTAGGGTTCCACAGGTTTTCTACATAACCAGCCACGGTAGGCCCACAACTCTCACAGGTATGCTGTAATTCGGGAGAGGCTAGGAATTCCAGCTGAGAGAGGATAGCATTGGCAAAGTGTCGAGAAGCTTTGGAGGCGGTAGGAAAATGAAAAGGGAATTGCCTGTGTTTAAATTGTTCTTGCTGATAGCTCCTTCGACAAGCGGCGGAGCGCTCCAGATAGGTGCCGCTGGCGCTGGTATTGATAGAGTAGATACGCTCATAGGTCTCCTTCCATTGGTAGGCTTTAAAGCCCGAACCGTAGACTAGTAATTTGTTTTCTCCGGCTCCAAATTCAAAATTATTGATGCGGTGTTTGAGCGCTTCTTTATACGTCTTGTAATCCTGGTAAGCAGTTGGGCCGACCCGATCTCTTTCCGTTGCTAAAAACTCCAAAACGGAGCCCTGACCATTTCGCAGCAATTGCTCCGGCTTGGCCTTGATGTACCCTTTGAAGTCGTTGATGAAGAAGGCATAGACTTCCACTGGTTCGGCTGCGCCAGCTGCGCTTTCTTCGCCTACCTGATTGAAGTTTCGGAGTTGATGATTTAGATAGGTCAGACTGTGTTCATCAAATAAGCCGGTGCCCGAGGCAGGCAGCAAATAATAATTGAACCATTCGTAGCTAGATGCTACGGCTTTGAAATCGATATCTTTTCCAGGTTCATACACGAAAAAGTAGACCGTTTCCTCCGTTTTACCGACCTGGAGACATTGCTGATTGTATTCGGCTAGTTGCTGGAATTGTCCTTCTAGGTGTGTCATGAATGCTATCTCCGCAGTAAGGCTTCCACTGATTCCAACAAGGGCATAGCAGAATAAGAAGAGGGTGTATAGTCTTAGCATAGTCTGTGGTTAATTTGAGCGCGTAATGAGGCGTGGATAATTACTTCGCCTAAGTAAGGTTTGTAGGTCTTCCAGCAAGGCATTCTTGACCATGGGAATGATATCTTGCGTGGGTAGGCCTGCCGCGATGGCTTCCCCGATACTGTCTAGCGATTTTGCGTTAATCTCTTGTAGCAGCTCCTGCAAGGCCTGAACAGCGGCAGTATTCTGGACCTCATTTTGCAGTTGTTCCATGGTAATACAGAGTAGGTAGTCCATCTCTTTCTCATAAAAGTGATTACTGAGTTGATCGAAGTTCTCGATAGCAACTACCGAATCCTGCTCAATGATCACTTCCTCAAATTCTTCGGCTAACAGCCAGTCCGTGTTGTTGTCGGCAGGGATTTGTAGTAAAGCCTCTTCCCGTTCTGTTTGTATGAAGTCCTGGAGGGTCTGTTCAGCGAGTTGATGCGTTAGCCGCAGTTGGTCCCATAGGCAATCTTCCATAAGATCTAGCAGTAGCTGTCCCAAGACCTCCAACCAGCTTGCTAAAAATTGCTGGAGTGCGGCCTTATAGTCAGCCATAGCTGCCGCTAAGGCATTGGTAGCGACCTCCAATTCTTGCTTTGCAGCGGCTATGAGTTCTGGATTACCGGTGTCTAGCGCCGCTTGATAGGCGGATTCGGCCGCTTCTACCCGCGCTCGGGCCTCTAATAGGTTGTGTAGTATATCATCGGGTAGATAACCTTCTACTTCTGCTAGAATATGGTCGATTCCGACCAATACTTCTTCCGATACAGCCAGCCAATCTTCGATGGTTTCCAAGCCAGCTAGGATATCCGCCAATAGATCTAGCTTAGCTTCGTTAAGCAAGGCTAAACCGGCGCCTGTGGCCACCAATCGTCCGGCGACGAGTTGGCAAGACTGATTGATTTCGACCCCGGACATTTGGTAATTGACTTGAGCCCCCTGTAGGTACGCTACTTGTCCATAAGCTTCTCCTGAAAAAGGACCGGTTCCACGTACAGTACTGACAATAATTGGGAAATGGTTTGCCCAAATGGTATCCCCAACGTAGAGATAAGGGATCGCAGCCTCGGCGTTCAACAGGAATTCCTCGGGTAATTGTCCACAACTATAGTCAATAGGTGTACGAGGTCTAGTGGCGTTACAACGTGCATGTAAGTGGACTTCTACTACCGGAGAAAAATCTGATAAACATTCTCCGGCTGTCGATCGAACCCTTAGATAATAAGGATGCGGTGTCGACAGCCCGGAGAAGCGAAAAGATGTATCTGTCACGCTATGGGTATGGTAAGTAGATAAGCCTTCCTGGAAGGTGCTATCTGTAGTCAATTCTAATTCATAGGCTTCGCTGCTGGCAATGCTTTGCCAGATGGCCGAAAAGCCTTGGCTATCGATTTGTTGAATAACTAGGCTGGGAGAAAGCAAGGAGCAGTTGGTAGCAGGCTGTTCACCAACATCAAACGGAAGAAGTTCGCTATAGCCCCCGGCCTGAAAATGATTTTCTCCACTCAGATCCTCCACGCGAACCTGTGCCCAATATCGTCTGCCTGCTGCTAAGGGAGGCTCATCCCAGTCGTATAGAAATTGAGTGGGTGCACCTACCTGGGTTTCGAAAAGAGGAGGCGTTTGTCCAATGATTTGTGCAGTAGAAAGCCCTGCGCGATCTTCGAATAGTCGCAAAGTATACGACACGGGGAACCCACCCACATGCTGCGGCACCCATTGAAACTGGATAGGGAGTGCTTCTATCGTCGTAGCAGCAGTAGGAAACACCAGTAATGGAGGAGGCAAGGCAGCTAGTTGCAAAACCTGACAGGCTTGGTTAGAAATGGGGGCTTCCCAGGGTCGCCTAGCATCGAGCACCTCTACACAGAAATTGTAGATTCCTTCCGGGAGCCGTCCACCATTTTGCCAAAGTACGGTTGGATCTATTCCCTGAATATCCAATTGGTTCCAATCGAGGTACGGACTTAAGTCCAGGCCACTCAGCATTTTTGGCACACCAAAATCGAGATAGACTAGGGGAAGGGAAGCTGCTACTTGGGTGGTGATACTAATACCTTGCCCCACCCAGCTTAGGCGAAGCTGAACGGGATATTGTTGTTCAGTTTCATCCAATAGGCGCAATACGATTTGGAAAGCAGCTTCGCTGGGAGATGCCCAATCTTCTAGAAAGGGAGAAAAAGGTGGATGCACCTGTACAGATGCATCCACGGGATAAGGTTGAGCAGACAACCTTATTGTAAGAACGAACATCGAGAGCGCGATAAAAAACTTACTTCCCATTGGTTGGTCTATTAAGACTGTTTGAGGGTTTATCGAGTGGGAAGGGAAAAGGTAACCGCCAAAGCCAAAAAAAATCAAAAAAAGTTTCTTCTCTGATAATTTTGTGGTTCTATCTGGCTAGCTAGACAGGCGGCGTTTAGGTAGAAAATTGCGCTCAAAGGGCGCCAGGCTGCTGGCTAAAAGGGTGACTCAAAAGCACAAAGACTGTCTGAGAACCAAAAAGCTTTTGTAGAAAAAATGTCAAAAGCTCAGCAGCATTTGGAATCCCTTGGGCTTTCATCTATTTTCGATCCAAAATAAATGTAATTGATTATGCAGAAAGGACTTTCTTTACTCCTGGTATTAGCTTTTTGTAGCACCATTTTACTAGGGCAAAAGTTTGATGTACAACAACTTAAGGTAGATGTAGTATATTTAGCTTCCGATTATCTGGAAGGTAGAGAAACAGGCAAAAAAGGGGAGCAGTTGGCCGCTGAGTACATCGCCTACCGCTTCGAACAGTTGGGGCTAGCACCCAAAGGAGATGACGGGAGTTACTTCCATGAATTCACTTTCAAACACAGCAATAACCCACATGCGACGGATCATGGCGAGGAGCGCATCGGGAAAAATGTGGTAGCTTATTTGGATAATGGAGCAGAAAATACGGTAGTTATTGGCGCACACTATGACCACTTAGGAATGGGAAACTTTGGCTCCAGGCATACCGGAGAAGCTGCCATTCATAACGGTGCAGACGATAATGCGAGTGGTATTGCAGCCTTGTTGAAAATTGCCACCCACCTCAAGCAGGGTAAAGCAAAAGGCAACAATTATCTCTTTATTGGCTTCTCTGGTGAGGAAATGGGCCTTTTTGGGTCTAAGAAATATGTGGATAGTCCAACTATCGACTTATCCAAAGTTAATTACATGCTTAACATGGATATGGTCGGAAGATTGAATGACGAAAAAGTTCTGGTGATCAGTGGGGTCGGTACTTCTCCAGCTTTTCCGACTACGATCAAGGAAGTACAAGTAGGGGGCATCAAAGCCAAAACCTCCGATTCGGGAGTAGGAGCTTCAGATCACACTTCCTTTTATCTTAAAAATATCCCGGTTCTCCATTTCTTCACCGGGCAGCACAATGATTATCATAAACCAGAAGATGACGCAGCTTTACTGAACTACAAGGGACTCAACCTTGTCGGAAATTATATTACTGCCATCATTGAAAAATTGGATGGCAGTGGCAAGCTGGCGTTTACCAAAACCAAGGACGAGGCCCAAGGACGACGTGCGACAAAATACAAAGTGACCTTAGGGGTGATGCCCGACTATGTTAGCGAAGGAGAAGGCATGCGGATCGACAGTGTCATAGAGGGACGTCCTGGCGCAGAGGCAGGAATGAAAAGTGGGGATGTCATCGTTAAAATGGGAGACCTAGAAGTGAAGAATATCTACGACTATATGGAAGGCCTGGGTAAGTTTAAGAAGGGAGAATCTACCACCGTGATCGTGTTGCGAGGGAAAGAGCGGAAGGAACTGAAAGTGACTTTCTAAAAAAAGATATTCTAGTAGGGAAAAAAATCAGCCGTAGGGCTGTCTAAAGGTGTAGTAGCAGGTACTACGCCTTTTTTTATACACCTATTAAAGCTGATTCACTGGCTTTCTGGCAATAATTGATTATGAAATTTTTCCTTACACCTATCTTTCTATGTTTCTCCATTTTATTATTCGGACAAGGTTTTCAAGTAACTGGCAAAGTGATTGCCAAGGAAGGACGTGCTCCGCTGACGGGAGCCTACGTGCTACTGTTGGACCAAGCGGACCAAGAAGTCAAATCTGCGATCACGGATGATCAAGGCTATTTTCAAATGGAAAAGGTCAAAAACGGTACCTACCGGATGAACGTGTCTTTTCTGGGCTACGAATCCTTGGATCGGACCATCACCGTCAAAGGTGCAAACCTTGATTACGGGGTGGTTTTTATGAAAACTAATGCGGTAGAGCTTACGCAGGTGGAGGTGGTGGATAAGGTTCCCATTGCTACCCAGAATGAAGATACCGTGCAGTTCAATGCCAACGCCTACAAGACCTTACCGGATGCGAGTGCGGAGGAGTTGATTGAAAAAATGCCATCCGTGGTGGTGGAGGATGGGAAAGTGCAGGCCCAGGGAGAGGATGTTAAGGAAGTTCTGGTGGATGGTCGTTCGTTCTTTGGCAATGATCCCACGGCTGCTTTGCGCAATTTGCCAGCAGAGGTGATTGAGAAGGTCCAAATCTTCGATCAGCAGAGCGATCAGGCCCAGTTTAGTGGCTTTGACGATGGCAATACGACGAAAACGATTAACATCATTACACGCCCAGGCATGAATGTGGGGCAATTCGGCAAGGTTTCAGCAGGCTATGGCCTGGATGGGCAGTACTTAGTCGAAGGGAATGTCAATATTTTCAACGGTAATCAACGCATCTCGATTATCGGGCTGACCAATAATATCAATAAGCAAAACTTTTCTTCCGAAGATCTATTAGGCGTTTTGAGTAGTGGCAGCCGAGGCGGTCGTGGAGGCCGCGGGCGACGGGGAGGTGGTGGACGAGGTAGTCGTGGCGGCGGTGGTTCTTCCGCCAGCGATTTTTTGGTACAGCAATCGGGCGGTATTGCAGAAACCCATGCTTTTGGGTTGAATTATAGTGATAAATGGGGCAAGAATGTAGAAATGACTGGCAGCTATTTTTTCAACTCCTCCTCCAATGAAGCCCTAGAAGACCTGCAGCGTACCTTTGTGGATGTCGAAGATGTCAGTGAAATGTACATCGAAGATACAGAAAGCTTGACCGACAATACGAATCACCGATTTAATGCGCGCCTGGATTTCAAGATCGACTCCTTGAATTCCATTATTATGCGTCCGCGATTGAGCATACAGCAGAATGAAGGAACCTCTGCTACCCTGGGATTTAGTACACTCGATGATATCTTTCTGAATCAGAGCGATAACCTCTTTTCTTCTGACCTAACGGGGGTTAACTTCAACAACAACCTGTTATTTAGGCATCGTTTTCGCAATTCCCGACGCACTTACTCGATTAATGTATCCAGTGGGTACAATCAAAAGCGCGGCAATAGCAATCTGGGATCTATCAATGCCTTTTTTGCACCACCACCGATCTCAATAGACACCCTAGATCAATTGTCTAACCTCAATAGTCATACCTGGAATAATGCCGTGAACTTGTCTTACACGGAGCCCTTGGGCAAGAACCAAACGATGATGTTGAGTTTGCGATCTTCCTGGCAGCAGGAGGAATCAGATCAGGAAGTGCTAGACTTTTTTGAAGGTACAGGAGCTTATGATTTACTCAATGAGCAATTGTCCAACGTCTTTTCCAATGACTACTTTACTAATACCTTAGGAGGAGGTTATAATTACCGCAAAGGCCGAGAATTTATGTTTATGGCCCGTGCTAATTTCCAATGGGCCAAGCTGATCAATGATCAGACCTTTCCTCGGGAACAGCGCTTGAGCAATACCTTTTTCAACGTGCTGCCCATGATGATGGTCCGATATAGCATTGATCGCACTAAAAATGTTCGGGTCTTTTACCGTTCCAATACCCAGTTGCCCTCGCTGGAGCAGCTACAAAATGTGCTGGATAATACGAATCCCTTGCAGTTGTCTATCGGTAACCCCAATCTCGTACAGTCTGCCCAGCATATGCTGATGGGACGGTACCAGGAAACGAATGTAGAAAAATCCACCACCTTCTTTGCGATGCTCAGCGGTGGCTATACCCAAAACTATATAGCCAATAGCTTATTCCTGTCGGCTACGGATGATCCCATCTTTGCCGACCTGGACGTGGAACCTGGCGCTACACTTACTCGCCCGGTCAACCTCGAAGGGTTCTGGAACCTCAGAACTTTCCTATCCTATGGCATACCGATTTCCGCCATCAAGTCTAATCTCAACTTTGATCTGACGGGTAGTTACAATCGAGTACCGGGTTTGATCGATGGGCAAGCTAATTTCTCCAACAATAGTACGGTAGGTTTGGGCTTGACCTTGAGTAGTAATATTAGCGATAAACTAGATTTTACGATTTCTTCTCGCTCCAACTACAATGATGTTAAAAATACACTGAATACCGGTAGCAATACCAACTTCCTGAGTCAAAACTCAAGAATCCGATTGGGTTGGATTATCGGCTCGGATCTGGTTTTCCGCACGACGGTCAGCCACCAGTTCTACGATGGACTAGCAGAAGATTTTGATCAAAATTTCCTGCTATGGAACATGAGCATTGGCACCAAATTATTTAAGAACAAACGTGGCGAATTGACGCTGTCCGTTTTCGACTTATTGAAGGAAAATACTAGTTTGCGAAGAAATGTAACGGAGATCTACTTTGAAGATGTACAGACCAACGTTCTGCAACAATACTTCATGTTATCCTTTACTTATAATATTCGACATTTTCGCCTTGGGCAAGCGCCCGATCAAAGTGAAATGAAAGAGCGCTTCAATCGAGAACAACGCTATAGAAACTTCAATAGAAACTAGTTTTATATTCCGTATCGAACAGACTTTATTAATCGACCATCCATGAAAAAGCTAACATTCCTTGTTTGTTTAAGCATCTGTTTCACTTTTGCTTGCAATTCTAGTAAACAAACTACCACTGCTACTACCACAACCGAAGCTCCCCCTGCCAACGCGCCCCGTCAAGGAGGGCCAAGGGGAGAAGGCCAGCGAGGCGGCCAAGGCCAAGCGCAAATCCAAGCGCTGGTAGCAGAGCTGGGGTTGAATGAGGATCAAAAAGAAGAATGGCAATCCATTAATGCTAAATATCGCCAGCAGATGCGTAGCGCGCGCGAAGAGGCTAATGGTGATTTTGCCAGTATGCGAGGCAAGATGCAGGAAATGAGAGCGGCACAAACGGAGGAGATCAAAGCCATTTTGACGGCAGATCAATTCGCGAAGTATCAAAAGTATATGGAAGAGCGTCGGGCCAACCGGCAAGGTAGACGCCGAGGCGGGAACTAACCTTTGTCGGACACCTAGGACTAGGACGGTAAATGACAGCCCTTTATCATTGTTCAACAACTTCTTTATATTAGGGGCAAAAAAGAGATGCGATTTACAATCCTAGCCATTTGCTGCTTGGGCTTTTTCAGCCTAGCGGCACAAGACCACTTCGAACTAGCAGATATTTTCGAATTAGAGAATATTAACGATCCTCAGATTTCACCTGACGGTAAGACGATCGTCTATCGACGTGATGCAAAAGATATCATGACCGATGGTACGCGGTCTCAACTTTGGATCGTTAACTATGATGGGACTGATAATCGGCCCTTGACGGATGGGCTGAAGAATGCCTATCACCCACGTTGGTCGCCCGACGGCAAACAACTCATCTATACCTCCAATCGCAATGGCAAGCCGCAGCTATTTCTTCGCTGGATGGATTCAGGGATCGAAAATCAGATTTCCTATTTTACCCAAACCCCTAGTAATGTAAAATGGTCACCCGATGGCAAACACCTGGCTTTTACCATGTCGGTACCTGCTGCCAAGTCTTCGCTGAAGGTTGACTTACCGAAGAAACCTGCTGGGGCAAAATGGGTAACTCCCCCCATCTATATTGATAAGCTCAAGTACCGCTCCGATGGTAGTGGATACGTAAAGGATGCTTTTACACATATCTTCCTACTGCCCATTGAAGGAGGCCACGCTCGTCAATTGACTACTGGCAACATTAATCATAGTGGGCAGTTTGCTTGGAGTCCCGATGGCGCTTCCATCGTTTTTTCGGCCAACCGACACAAAAATGCCACCTACGAGCCTGCTAATTCTGAGATTTATGAGATTAGTATTAAAAGTGGCGAGATCAAGGCCCTGACGGATCGCCTCGGCCCCGATGCTAGTCCTAGTATTTCTCCAGACGGCAAGTGGATTGCTTACACGGGCTACGATGAAAAATACTTAGGCTATCAGGTGCGAAAGCTATACGTGATGGAGCGCTCAGGTAAGAATCCACGCTTAGTTTCGGGTAAGTTGGACCGTAGTGTTAGCAATGTGCAATGGTCAGCGGACAGTAAAGGGTTTTACTTTCAATATGATGATGAAGGACACACCAAAATTGCTTGGATGGATCTGGCCGGGAAACTGACGGATCTAGCTAATGAGGTAGGGGGACTTTCTCTAGGCCGGCCCTACGGTGCTGGGACGTTTTCTGTTTCTCAAAATGGGCGATATGCCTATACCCTGACACATCCGAGTCACCCGGCAGATTTGGCCGTAGGAGAGCAAGGAAAAGCCCCTCGACGGATCACCCATGTCAATGAAGATCTATTTGGCTATAAAGAACTAGGGGAGGTAGAAGAAATCTGGTATACTTCCTCTTTCGATAAAAGGAAAGTGCAGGGCTGGATTTGCAAGCCACCCAATTTTGATCCGAATAAGAAGTACCCACTCCTACTCGAAATCCATGGTGGACCTTTTTCCAATTATGGCTGGCGATTTTCTGCCGAAGTACAGTTGTATGCGGCGGCGGGCTACGTGGTATTGTATACCAACCCTAGAGGTAGCACGAGCTATGGCGCGGAATTTGGTAATTTGATCCATCACAATTATCCAGGACAAGATTACGATGATTTGATTTCAGGGGTGGATGCCGTCATCGAAAAGGGCTATATCGATGAGGATCAATTGTATGTGACTGGCGGTAGTGGCGGTGGCGTACTTACGGCCTGGATCGTCGGCAATACGGATCGTTTTCGGGCAGCAGTAGTAGCCAAGCCCGTGATCAACTGGACTAGCTTTGTACTACACGCAGATAACCCCGCTTTCTTTTACAAATACTGGTTTCCTGGCTTACCATGGGAAGAGCAAGAAAATTACTACAAGCGTTCCCCTTTATCCTTGGCGGGCAAGGTAAAAACGCCTACCATGCTGCTGACCGGAGAGCAAGACTATCGCACGCCCATGTCGGAGACCGAACAGTATTATGCGGCTTTGAAACTCAATAAAGTAGAAACTGCCATGGTTCGTATTCAAGGTTCAGGCCATGGTATTGCCAGTCGCCCAAGTAACTTGATCAACAAGGTGGCGTACATCTTGGCCTGGTTTGAGAAACACAGTAAATAGCCTGGAGATGCTCGACCTCACCCGGTGAGTAATTCACCCGGTGAGGTCGAGCACATCCTAGAACAAGCCCGAAATATTGCCATCCTGGTCAATATCGATCTGTTCGGCGGCGGGGGTGGCGGGTAAGCCTGGCATCCGCATAATATTCCCTGTGATGGGGATGAGGAAGCCGGCACCGGCTGCAATTTCGATTTCCCGTACCGTTACCACAAAATCCTTAGGCCTGCCTAATAACTTAGGATTGTCGGACAGCGACTTCTGCGTTTTAGCGATGCATATCGGAAGGTGTTCCAAGCCCAGCTTCTTAATCTTACGTAGGTCAGCTTTTGCTTTCGAGCTGTAGTCGATCGCACTGGCTCCGTAGATCTGGGTGGCGACCTTCTCAATCTTTTCTTCCACTGCCCACTTCCAGTCGTATAGCGGAGTAAAAGCCTGGTCGTTTTGTTCCACTATATCAATTAAGGATTGGCCGACGGCCAAGGCTCCGGCGCCCCCTTTCTCCCAAGCATCACATTCGTGAATGGGAATACCGCGTCCCGATAAATTGTCCTTAATTACCTGGATCTCTTCGGGAGTGTCGCGATGGAATTTGTTGATGGCTACTACCGCAGGGACATTGAACAAAGCGATATTTTCCAAGTGTTTTTCCAAGTTAGATAGGCCAGCTTCAACCGCTGCTGGATTAGGCTCGTGCAGCTCCTTGAGGGATACGCCACCGTGGTACTTCAATGCCCGCACAGTAGCCACTAGCACGACGGCTTTCGGGGAGAGTCCAGCGGATTGGCATTTGATATCAAAGAATTTTTCAGCTCCTAAGTCAAAGCCAAAGCCCGCCTCCGTAATTACGTAATCAGATAAAGACATGCCCATGCGCGTGGCAATGACCGAGTTGGTACCCTGGGCGATATTGGCAAAGGGGCCGCCGTGAATAATGGCGGGGTTTTTCTCGCCGGTTTGTACGAGATTGGGCAGGATAGCATCCTTCATGAGGGCGGCCATGGCGCCTTGTGCTTTCAGGTCGCGGGCGTAGATGGGCTTTTTATCATAGGTGAAGCCGACAAAGATATTGCCCAGGCGTTCTTTGAGGTCTTGCAGATTGTCAGCCAGGCATAGGATAGCCATGATTTCAGAAGCGGCAGTGATATCAAAGCCCGTTTCCCGGGGCACGCCAAAGCTGGTGCCGCCTAGTCCTACGATGGTTCTACGCAGGGCTCGGTCATTCATATCGATGACACGTTTCCAGAGCACCGTTCTGGGGTCGATACCTAAGCCTCCTTCCTTTCGTTGTAAATTATTATCGATCAGTGCCGCTAGGAGATTATGGGCCTTTTCAATCGCCGCAAAATCGCCAGTGAAATGGAGGTTAATGTCCTCCATGGGTAGCACTTGGCTGTATCCGCCACCCGTGGCCCCACCCTTGATGCCAAATACGGGTCCTAGGGAAGGTTCCCGCAACACGACCGTGGCTTTTTTCCCCAATTGATTCAATCCCTCCGTAATCCCAATCGACATGGTGGTTTTACCTTCTCCGGCTGGAGTAGGTGAGAGGGCAGAAACCAAGATGAGTTTACTCTTGGCAATGGCGGCTGGATCGATTAGGGAGAGCGGCAATTTGGCCTTGTAGCGGCCGTAGTTGATGATGTCTTTTTCGTCTAGGTTGAGACGACTTGCAATGTACTTGATGTCTGATAGTACAATCGACTGAGCAATTTCGATATCGCTTGGCATAGTGGTTAGGGCTTTGGTAAGTAAAGCAGTTGGTTTAGAATATCAAATGTAAACATATAGTAGGACATTTGCTGGACCAGGGTCTCAAGAAGATGTCCCCGATACGCTACGAAGTACGGATTTGCCAGGGGGGCTTTCAATGACTTTTGTCAGCACAAAGGGATGAGAAACGGCAGTAAATAATTCTGTAATTTAGGGGCTAGGTTAGCGTCTGCTAACTTTCGTACCAACAAAACAAGTAATCGCATGCCAAAACAGCAAAATCGAAGAACCTTTATTAGAAATACCAGCCTGGGCCTAGCCAGTATTGCTATCCTACCGGGATTGCAGGGGAAAAGCCCAGCCAGCGATCGCCTTCGGGTGGCTCATATTGGTTTGGGTGGGATGGGCAATGCCCATATGCGCTGGTTTGCCGGCCTGCCCGAAGTAGAGATCGTAGCCCTTTGCGATGTGGATGAAACCCACCTGGGAAGTACGCTACAGAAACTAAAGGAGCTACAACCAGGTGGTAAAGTAGATACTTATGCAGATTTCAGGTCGGTATTGGAACGTCAAGATATCGATGCGATTACCTGTGCCACGCCAGATCATTGGCATGCCCAAATCGCCAGTTTAGCCTTTGATGCCGGAAAGGATGTGTACGGGGAAAAACCGCTATCTTACGATGTGCGAGAGGGGCAAATGATGTTGAAGCATCTGAATAAAAACCAACGAATCTTTCAATTGGGGACGCAGATTCACGCTGGAGATAACTATCACCGCGTAGTGGAAATCATTCAATCTGGGGTACTTGGAAAAATCCATACCGTACGCCTATGGAAGACCGGATCGCCCCCAGATTTGGGACAACCCAAGCCCCAGCGCCCTCCCGCTACCCTCAACTGGGACATGTGGCTTGGACCAGCTCCGATGACGGACTATTTCCCAGAACGTTGTCATTTCAATTACCGTTATTTTATGGATTACTCCGGTGGTGTTTTTGCTGACTTTTGGTGCCACATCGCAGATGTAGTTTTTTGGGCCCTGAAACCCGAAGGCCTGACTTCCGTGCAAGCGCGCGGCCAGGCGCCCAAAGGCATTGTTGATACGCCAGAATGGTTGGAGGTTGATTATGCGTTTAAGGATCTAAATATCTATTGGACGAGTACACCACCTGATGTTCCCGGTGCTAAAGACCGAGGAATCGGTGCTTATTTTGAGGGAGAAAAAGGAACCCTGATCACCGACTATAGCAAGTGCTCCATTACCATCAATGGAGAAACGGTAGAAGATGTGGCGGAGGTGCCGCAAAGCATCCCGCGATCACCGGGGCACCAGCAAAACTTCGTGGACGCCGTCAAGTCACGCCAGCAACCCGAATCCAATTTGGCTTACGCTCGGGCCATGACCCTACCGATGCACTTGGGACTCATCTCTTACCAGCTAAATGGCCGGAAACTCGAATGGAATGCGAAAAGAGAACGTTTTGTTGGTGATAAAGAGGCCAATAGGCTCCTGGCGCGTAAGCCCCGGAAGGAATGGCGATTGATCAGATGATTTAAAGTGGGAAGTGCGAAATCGGAAGTTAGAAATCGACTGCTTGTACCCTCATCTTTGACAGAAAGACTACTGCCATGCTGAACAAAATTAGGTGTGTTAAGGAAGGTGAAAACCGAGCGGGTGGCCGTTCCGCATTGTTCGAATGGAATGAGTTTGCGGAACAAGCGTTTTTTGGTTCGTTTTTGAGGCGATTGTCAAAAATGAACAAAAGCCATGAACAGAGAAAAGGCAAATAGATGTTATTCAACTCCATTGACTTTGCCATTTTTCTCCCCCTAGTATTGCTGGTATACTGGAGCGGTTGGCTACGCAATGTTCGGCAACGAAACCTATTCCTGGTAGTCGTCAGTTATCTGTTTTACTGGTGGTGGGATTGGCGCTTTTTGAGCTTGATTATCTTTAGTTCTGCTCTCGATTTTTATGTGGCGCAACGCATGGAAAAGGGACGGACACAGACTGAGCGAAAATCCTGGTTGTGGCTGAGCATTGCCGCTAATTTGGGAATATTGGGCTTCTTCAAATACGCCAATTTTTTTGTCGCCTCTTTTGTTGATGCCTTTCAGTGGATGGGCATGTCTTTCTCCCCCTGGTCCCTTCAAATCATCCTGCCAGTAGGGATTAGTTTCTACACCTTCCAGACGATGAGCTATACTTTGGATGTGTATCGCAAACAGATGTCGGCCACCAATGATCTGGTTTCTTTTTTTGCTTACGTGGCCTTTTTCCCGCAATTAGTGGCGGGCCCGATTGAGCGAGCAGCTAATTTTCTTCCCCAATTCAGTCGCTTGTATGCTTTTGATTACCTCAAAGTCAGAGCAGGTCTACAGCTTATATTGTGGGGCTTGTTTAAAAAAATGGTGATTGCCGAGAACTGTGCGTATTGGGTCGATCAAATCTTTGCAGATCCGGGCCAACAGTCTAGCTTGGTGCTGGTGCTGGGCATTGTGTTTTTTGCCTTTCAGATCTATGGGGATTTTTCCGGCTATACCGACATAGCTATTGGAACGGGGCGCTTGTTGGGCTTTGAGCTACGAAGCAATTTTGCGTATCCATACTTTTCCAGAGATGTGGCAGAATTCTGGCGACGTTGGCATATCTCCCTGTCGACCTGGTTTCGCGATTATGTCTATATTCCTTTGGGCGGAAGCCGAGGTTCGAAGGGACAGCAAATTAGGAATGTGCTGGTGATCTTTTTGTTGAGCGGCTTTTGGCATGGTGCCAATTGGACTTTCGTTGCTTGGGGATTTGTACATGCTTTGCTGTTTCTACCCTTGATCTTAGTCGGCCGACATCGAAGACATATCGGTATCGCGGGAGAACATCGATGGTTGCCTTCCGTACGGGAAAGTTTGGGGATACTGCTAACTTTCAGTTGGGTAGGATTAGCCTGGGTACTATTTAGAGCTCCTAGCTGGTCGGAGGCCATGATTTATTATGAAGGACTATTCAACTTCACTGCCTATGGGTTAAAGATACAACAGCTATTTCCGCTCCTAGGCATTGGCTTCTTGGTGTTGGTGGAGTGGTGGTCAAGGAAAGCGGAGATGCCTATGTTTTTTCGAACGGAGCATGTCTGGCTGCGTTGGCTGTCTTACTGGGGGATAGCGTTGGCTGTCTTATTGTTTAGTCCGGCAGAACCGTCGGTCTTTATCTATTTTCAGTTTTAAATGTCCGCAAAGTGATAAGAACCTTACTGCGTCTGATTCTTTTTGTAGTCGGTCTGATTTTCCTCAATTTCATCTTGGCCTATGCTTTAGGGGTGTTGGAAAGAGATGTAGACAAGAGCGGGTACGCTTTTGATAAATATCGCTGGGCGGAATTTTATGAGCTGCCTAAAGGAGATAACTTGGATGTTTTGTTCCTGGGCTCTTCCCACGCCTACCGCGGTCTTGATCCCCACTTAATTGATAGTTTATCGGGCCTTCAAAGCTTTAATTTGGGTAGCTCCGGGCAGACCCCATTGACCTCGCTCCACGTCTTGCGCAATGCCGTTCTCCATCAACGGCCCAAACTGGTGGTCATGGAACTTTATTTCTACACTTTTATGGAAGCGGATCAGCTGAACAATGGCGGAAACAATTGGTTGCAGCTTCAGTGGTCTCCGGCTAAGTGGCGATTTCTTTGGCATGCATTCGATCTTTATGAAATGACGGCCTTAACCATCTTACCCGTGTTGAGACGGAAAAATGCGGTGCCTTACGTCTTGCGCAAATATTTGCGAGGGGATGATCACCTTGATGATGCAGGGCAGTATACTGGACGCGGCTACGTGGCTCGGACCGCGCGTATTTCGGCTGAAAGCTTGCAGCATCCCGATCTATACGATCAGCTCTCGCTCCCGCAGCACTGGGCGCTCCGCAAACACGAAAAAGCCTTACGAGAGCTTGTAGACTTTTGTCGTTTGGAGGGAATAGACCTTCGATTTGTTTCCTCACCCATGCCTCAAATTACGGTGCGAAAAATCAAAGATCAGCCGAGGATTGACCAATACCTGGCAGCATTGGCCGATGAGCTAGGCGTGCCCTATCGCAATGATACTCAGAATCCGGTATTGGGCTTGGAAGATGCGGTCCACTTTTTCGATAATAACCACCTAAATGCCGCTGGCGTTCGCATCTGGAACCAGCAATTGTTGCCATTCTTGCAACTTCAATAAAGGGTTTAACATTCACATTGGCAAGAAATGGGGGATTTTCTATCTTTGGGAGGTGTTATATAAGTTCCCAAAACGATTATACATCCCATGATCCGCTATACTCAACTACTACTTACCTTTAGTCTCTGCGTGGGACTCACCTTATCTACTCAGTCGCAAAGCATCTTGTCAGACTTACCGATAGGTTCACAGAAAGATTTCGCAGCTATTTTTTCGGCCAATGCTGAAGCATTAAGCTTGCCGGCGATCAACTATGAGCAAGTACGTAAGGAGGACGAGACAAGTGGGATGCCACGCATCGCTATTCCTTCCAGGATACAAGTGGGCTTGACTTCAGGCGGGCAATGGTATAGTTTGCCGAATGGAGACCACGTCTGGCGCTTGGTCATCGAGACGCAGAATGGATTAGGTCTAATGGCCTTGTACGAAGATTTTTATCTGCCCAAAGGGGCCAGCCTGTTTATGTATTCCCCCGATGGACAGCAAATTTTGGGACCTTATACCCATAAAGATAATCCTAAGAACGGCCGATTCATGACCGGCTTGATCCAGGGATCGATCAGCATGATAGAATATCGGGTTCCAGCCGCTTTGAAAGGGCAGGGCAGGGTCCAATTGTTTAGAGCCGATCAGGTCTACGATCGATCAGCACTAACTCCCTTGCAAGGAAGCGTAGCGGGGGGCAACAGCCGCGGTTTTGGTACTTCCAATGACTGTCATCAGAATATTAACTGTGACGTGGGCTTATCCCTGCAAAAAGAAAAGCGAGGGATAGTGCGAATCATTGTAGTGGTTGAAGAGGGAATCGGGATTTGTTCTGGAAACCTGGTGAATAATACGCGCAGGGACGGGACACCTTATATACTGACGGCCTTCCACTGCATGGATGGCTTCACACCGCTGTATGATATGTGGCGGTTTGATTTCAATTATGAAACGACTGCCTGTGCCAACCCGACCAATGAACCCGGCGCACAAGCCTTAACCGGCAGTGAATTTCGAGCGGGAAGACAAGAAAGTGATTTTCTTTTGCTAGAACTGACGGATTCCATCCCGGCGGATTACAACGCCTATTTTTTGGGCTGGGATAGTCAAAATAACGAACCAGATACCTCTTATTGTATTCATCATCCCAACGCAGATATCAAGAAGGTGGCCGTGTCCTACGAGCCAGTAGATGTGATATCGGGTTCCTTGAACTGGAATAACGGCGTCACTACGCCTCGCAATCACCATTATGAAATGATCTATTCGGAAGGCAGCTTTGAAGTTGGTTCTTCTGGATCGGCTTTGCTGGACACCGAAGGTCTAGTTATTGGTCAGTTAAACGGGGGACAAGTCAATGAAAATTGTGCCGGAACCAAAGGTTGGTTTGGACGATTTAATGTCAGTTGGGAAGGAGGAGATTCCATGGATTCTGCTTTGAAATACTGGCTGAATCCTGATACTTCTGTGGTAGATACGATCCATGGAATGGAGAATCCTAATGCGATTTTTGTCAATGGCTACATCTACACCGAGGAAGATTTTGGGGTAGCGGGCGTAACGGTCGGTTTATCGGATGGAGAAAATGTTTTAGTCACTACTACCGATAGCATGGGGTTTTACGAATTCCCCCCGGTAGCCGCCAGCAAAGACTACGACCTGGTTCCCGCAAAATCCGCGGATGTAGTAAATGGGGTATCAGTCTTGGATATTATTGAGGTACGCCGTCATATATTGGGGATCGCCGACCTGGACTCCCCCTACAAAATCATAGCTGGAGACGTAGATGGCAACGGCTTCGTCACTACGCTGGATATCATTCACATACAGCGAATTACCTTAGGTTTAGTGGCGGAATTTCCGGGGGTAACTTCCTGGCAGTTTATACCGGAGGAGTTCCAATTCCAAGATGAGACTATGCCTTTCAATGAAGAAATCCCGATTGCCTATCAGTTAATCAATGCCAAGGGGAAATTTGAGTTGGACTTCATTGGTATCAAGTCGGGTGATGTGAATCTGACTGCCGATCCACTGGAATAATGGTCAGATAACGCGTGGAATCGTTGCGTCGAAGGGTAGAGGTAGGTTTGTACTTCCGCTATTACTAAAACCACTGTACATAGTTATTACTTAATCCTTATTCAACCTGAACACGAATGAACAGTATTGAAGAGATGAACAATGACTTATCCGCACGATTGTTCAAGCAATTGAAGGAAAGTAGAAATCAAATCTATGAAATCAATTTTAAATATCCAGAAATAGAACAGGCAGGAAACAATGCTTTGAATTTTGATATTGGTGCTTTTCGTGAAGCCGTGAAAACCCGTTTATCTACTAAGCTAGTCGCCGCTTGGGAAGCTTACCAACTAAAGGATGAAGCTGAGGAATATGATATGATCTACTTTGAATATAATGAGCAATCTTACGAATGTAAGGAGGCGTATTCCTATGGGATCTATGAGATGGTAGATTATAAGTTGACTTTGAGTCCACATTACTATGGCTTCAATTATCAATTTTCGGCCTGGGAAGCTGGCGAAGGTCTTAATTTGGCACCCTTCGAGATTTCTAAACCCATCAGCTACACTAGTATCAATAATGATGAATACTTTGATCGAATCTCCTACGAAGATCCTATCTCAGGCTTTGCAGAGATTTGGACCTACATTCATGCGATTTGTAAATATGTTTTTAATCAATCCTTCCGGTCCGCAGACCAAGCTCATCTGTTTAAAGCCTTAAAAATTAAGCGAGGAGGACTATTTATGTACGATATTCACGATGGAGGTTCTGTTCAAGATGTATTTTATATCAAAGAATAGCTCTCCTGACTTTTCTTGCCAGCATTTTCCCGGCCAACAAAAAAGACTTGGACCCACTACTTCTACTTTGAGAAAGATTACTGCTTAATGACCTTGCGAGATTGCACCACCTGACCATCCAGGCTTAATTGGACCAGGTATAGGCCCGCATCTCCCTGCCATTGCAAGGTTTCTTGCCCGCTTGGCTGGTCTAAGTCAAAACTGGCGATCTGTTGCCCGACCACGTTAAAGACCTGGATCTGGCCTTGCCGAAACTTTTGCTTGATGTCGTATTCAAATTGGATGGCATCTCGAAAAGGATTGGGGAACAACTTGAGGGTACCATCAAATGCTGACGCCTCTTCCGCAGTACTTACCGAAGCATCCCGGACGAAAAAGGCATCCACAGCGGCCTCTACCGCATTGCCGACTGGCGCAAAATCTGAGGTAGTAAAGGAGACTGTCATGGTGTTGGTAATCTCTATCCATTCGCGAAGGAAGAATTCAGACTTTTCTCGCCAATCATTGACCCCATTTTGCAAAACTTCGATAGTTACTTCTTCAGAGCCATTATCTACTCGTACTACAAAGGAATCTTGCGTAGCGCCTTGATTACTGTTAAAACGCTGAAACCAAAGGTAATAGGATAAGACGGGCTCATCGTATCCGCTCAGGTCCATGACCGGAGAAGTTAGGGTCACACTACCGCCATCCACATCGTCCGTTCCAGAACTTCCGCCACCATTTCCAGTCATGTAACACTTATTGCCGATATCACCGTCGATGTCCAATTCGGGGTTGGCCCTTACTACGGAGTTGATGTAGGTCCCCGTAGGCTCTCCTAATACCCAAAAACCGGAGGTCGTCAAATCATCCGCCTCCTTCTTCCAGCCTAAATCTACTTCAAAATCATCCTGATAACCCGGTAGCAGTTCCAGCGTGAGAGATTGGTTGCCTTGAATAGATACATTCTTTTGCACCTTATGCAGATAACCCCAGGCGAAGGCGTAAATATCGTAGGAACCTTCGACTATATTTTGCAAGGAAAACTGTCCATCTAGATTTGAGATTGAAGCATACTGTACTTCTCCGGCGCGCAATACGACTCTTGCGCTAGGTACAGACTGGCCGCTTCCATCCTCAATGGTCAAGCCACTGAAGGAGTAGGTATCCAGCGGTGTCAGTACTATATCCTGGATTTTTAGCACTCCATTATTTAAGGTGACTTGCACAGTGGCTGGTTCATAACCAAATTTGCTGTAGGTAACGGTATAGGTACCTGCCTGCTCCAATCCAGTGGCATAGTCTCCCGCTAGGTCAGTAGTAGCACTATTGAGTTGCGAAGCCTGAATAGAAATATTCACGTCGAAAATCGGGTCTCCTGTGCGGGAATCGGTCACATTACCCTCCAACCAACAGGCTTGTTTGTAATCTACTTTCAATACATAGAGTCCGGAACTAATATCGTTGACAAGTAGCGTTCCCGAAGGGAGGTAGGGATAGGCACCCCAAGCCCCATTAAAACCACCATCGTTACCCGTCCAAGTGTCATAACTGGCTACTTCAATCATATTGCCAGGCCTCGTGCCATCAATGATGACAACGCCGTCGGTGTAGTAGGAAGTAACCACCCAATTGTCTTGATATACATGCACATTATGCGGAATCACACCGCGATTAAGCGTGCGGAGCGGCCGGAATTGATCTAATTCTTCTATTTCGCCATTGGTGGATACCGAATAAGAAGCTACCGGAGCATTAGCTCTTTCGTCAGTGGTATAAACAATGGTGTTGTCATCGTTGGCCCAGGCATTGTGGGTAAAATCAAAAGGGGTTGCCCGTTGACCGATCAAGGTGATATTTTGCTTATCGGAAATATCATAGATAGCGAGGTCATTCCTCAATTGAGAGGCAAACATCATATTATCCTTGACATAAACATCATGCGCATATACGGAAGGAGCATAGGCAATGAGTTGCGGTTCCATGGGGTCCGTTAGGATGTCCAGTAGAATCATGCCGCCATTATTCACATCGCAACCCGCTAGATAGCAAACACCCTCCTCATCGATCCAGATGTTATGGCAATCCGTCAGTAAGCCCCGATCCAATTGTGGCCGCCAATAGACATAGTCCACCGAATTGGGTAATTTGGATAAGTCAATGATGGCCAGTCCCACATCTTGATTTTCATCAGTGATATCTTGTGTCACGTAGGCATAGTGCCCACGAGTCTTAATGTCTCGCCAGGAGGTCGGAGCCCCAGGAATGAAGGCTACCTCTACTACATTGCGTGGATCGGCCAGGCTCACGATGGAAGTACCGCGGGTGGTACCTACTATGGCATATTCTGTTCCGTCGTCAGCCGCCCAACCCCAGATGTCATTGGCATCAAAGTCATAAGAGAATTGGTCAAGTAGCTCAATATTGAGTTGTGCAAAAGCGCCTTGAAAGGAGGATAATAATAGCAGGAGGATTATAACTTTTTTCATGATACTATTTGGCAACTATAGGGATGATGATTTATTCTAGCGTGTAAATGATCACAATGTATATAATCGATAAAATTAATCTATGTAGTATGTTTTTTCGGTGCTATCTACGACTTACTACTGCAATTGTTAATCGGCTGACAGAAATCAAGCGTTCTGCTTCATCCCGAATTTCAATCTGCCAAACGTGAATACTTCGACCTACTTTAGCTGGTTTGGCCGTAGCGTAGACAAAACCTTGGCCTTCTCTGGCGGAATTAAGGTGGTTAATATTGAGTTCTATGCCCACTACTCCTTGGGTGTTAAGGTCTTCTATGCACAACACAGAAGCGGTACTGCCAATCGTTTCGGCTAAGGCCGCAGAGGCACCTCCATGTAGTAATCGCATGGGTTGAACCGTGCGATGGTCAACCGGCATTTTGGCCACTAAGTAGTCATCTCCAAAATCAGTAAATTCTATCTGTAAGTGATCCACTAAGGTGTTATTCCCAGTCTGATTCAAATATTCCAGGCTGATGGGCTGTTTCCAGAGCATTGGCAATGATTTTACCCGCAAAAGTACACAAACTTTGCTTGGGGCAAAGGTGCAACTATTCTGAAAAAAGGACATCTTTGTAAAAAACAATCGTTCTCCGACAATTTTTGTGGTTCTATCTGTCTAGCTAGACAGGCCGCGTTTTAGCCAAAAGGATTGCGCCCAGAGGAAGCAAGACTTTTGGCTAAAAAGGGGACTCGAAAACACAAAAATTGTCAGAGAACTAAATGCTAATCATCCATGCGAACTGCCTTACTTCTACTTTTAATCCTATTTTCACTGATGAACTGCCAAGAATCCGACCAAGAGATTGCTGATCCTGCTATTCTAGCAGAAATAGCACAGGTGGAGAACGGCCTCCGAAACCCTGTTTCCTTTGAAGGAGAGCCGCTCTGGACCATCGAAGAACGAATGAATCACTATGGAGTGCCAGGAGTAAGTATAGCTGTGATTAAAGACTTTAAGGTACATTGGAGTAAAACCTATGGGGTAATAGATCGTGAATCGCAGCAGCCCGTGACGGGGCAGACGCTCTTTCAAGCCGGTTCTATCAGTAAGCCCGTAGCGGCTATGGCCATGTTGCGACAAGTCCAAGAAGGCAAACTAGACTTGGATCAAGAGGTGAATACGTACCTGAAATCTTGGCAACTGCCCGAAAACGAATTTCAAACGGAAGAAAAAGTCACTTTGGGGCGCATTGTCAGCCATACAGCAGGTTTGACCATTCATGGCTTCCCTGGTTATGCCCGCACGGACAAGGTTCCCAACATTGTGCAGGTACTAGATGCTGCGGGACCCACCAATACAGGAGCGATTCGCGTGGACACGAAACCAGGAACGAATTATCGCTATTCGGGAGGGGGCTATTGTGTCATGCAGCTACTGCTGGAAGATGTAACGGGCCTGTCTTTCCCCGAACTCACAAAACAAACGGTCTTGGAACCACTGGGTATGACGCATTCCAGTTATGCTCAACCCCTACCCACCGCTTGGCAGGCACAAACGGCCACTGGTTATCTACCTGATGGTAGCAAAGTGGAAGGGCAGTGGCATATTTATCCGGAAATGGCAGCGGCAGGTCTTTGGACGACCGCTACGGATCTTGCGCAGGCCTTTATAGAATTGCAGAAAGGAGTAGCCGAGCAAGAAACGAAGGTGTTGGAGCCGACTATGGCTCAACAGATGCTGACGCCCTATTTTGAAGACTTTGTGGGGCTGGGCATGTTTTTGGATAATGAGGCTGATGAATGGTATTTTTCCCACGGCGGTTGGGATGAAGGTTTTTCTAGTGAGGCCATAGCCCATAAGACGAGAGGTTATGGGGTAGTGGTCTTGACCAATTCCAATCACCCACCCTTTATCAATGAGCTAATTCGTTCCGTAGCGGCTACCTACGAATGGCACAACCGTCAACCGCTTAGCTATACGCCACAGGAAGTTAGCGCCGAGGAGTTGGCTCGTATTGAGGGGCGTTATCGATACGACGAAGACCAATCGATTAAGGTGTTTACGGAAGATGATCAATTGTTTTTTCAATACCTCAAAAACAAATTGCCAACTCCACTGATGAAGATTGGTGAGAATGAATACATCCGCCCCAACCGTACTACCAAGATCCGCTTTCTGACTGACCCAGAGACGGGGGAGGACCATATCGTTTTCGTCACCGAGGAAGGTGGCAAACTACGCTATAATATGCCGAAAATGGCCGATGCCGAGAAGGTCCCGTTTCAATATTTGGTGGATGGAGACTATGCGGCTGGCTTGGCTGCCTATCAAGCGATGAAAGCAGAGAATCCAGATATGCCGCTGGTCTCTGAAAACTCATTTAACAACTTTGGATATGAATTGCTGGGCAATGATCAAGTAGAGCTGGCTATTTCTATCTTTCGGATTAACGTAGCCTTATATCCTAATTCTTCCAACGTCTATGATAGCTTGGGAGAGGCTTACCTGATGCATGGCGATAAGGCACAAGCTGCTAAGAACTACCAAAAATCTTTACAGTTGGATCCACAAAACACGAATGCCTTGGAGGTGCTCAAAGAGTTGGGGGTGATGTCTACGAGTTAGGGAATTGCCAGACCTGATGGCCAGGCGGAATCCATTTTTGTACTCGCTGGGCTAGGGTAGTGGAAACGATGGGTTGCGGTGATACCCCCTGCCATAAGGTTGGAGGTACTGGGCTGATATGGAATAATGGACGATCTTCTGCTCGCTGCTGTACTTCATGCTGAAGTAGTGAAGTGGCAGTGGTTTCGCCGTTTTGCTTACCTATCTGAGGCAACTGTAATACTTCTTTTTTGCTGAAAACAAGTGGAATGGCTTGGGTTATAGCCTGGGCAATAGTACCGATTAGAAACACAAGAGAGTCAGGGTCAGCATAGCTTACACCTTCCTTTGATCCTAGATCCAATAGCGCTAGCCGCTCTGATTCAGTGGCCGTTCTTATGCGGAAATCCTGTTCCATTACTAGTTCCAGATAGGAGAGCGTCAGTTCCCACTCTGACGGATGAAAATGCTTCCAAAACCCATCTCGACGCATCCAAGTCAATTGGCGTTTGGCGTACCGACGGGTATTACGTTTGATCAGTTCTACGCTTTCCGAGAGGGATTGCTTAGCTTGTAGGTGGTCGAATAGCTCCTGATAGCCTACGGTTTGCAGGGCCGTTAGATCTCGCTGCTCCAACAAACGTTGGGCTTCCGCTAGTTGCCCCTCTTGCATCATCAAGTCAACCCGCCGATTGATACGATCGTATTGCTGGGCTCGGGGCCAATGTAGTTGTAGGTAGATTGGCGTGAAATCTCTAGGTTTATTTTTTTGTGCCAAAAAGCTGGAAAAAGGACTGCCGCTTGCTTGGCAGACGCTAATGGCACGTATGAGCCGATGTGGATTTTGTAAGTCTACAACTTTATAGTAATCTGGGTCCAGTTCTTGTAAAGTAGTTTGTAAGCCTTCTAGTCCACTTTTTTGGTACAAGTCTTCAACTGCTTGGCGAATGCCAGAGGGTACATTCGGAAATGCGTCCAATCCTTCACATAAGGCTTTGATATATAAGCCCGAGCCACCACTGGCAATAACGATGGAATGCCTCTCAAATAGCTCCGATAGGCGATCCAAGGCTTCTTTTTCAAAGTCGCCAACACTGTAAGTATCATTAATACTGAGATGACCCACAAAATGATGGGGTGCAGCGGCCAACTCTTTGTTGGTGGGCTTTGCTGTACCAATCTGCATTTCTCGGTAGAACTGTCTACTATCTACCGACAGGATCTCCGTATGGAAATACTGTGCCAAGCGAATGGCAAAGCCTGTCTTTCCACTGGCCGTTGGTCCTCCCACCACAATAAGGTACTTTTGAGTAGACATTTTTACAAGTTATACTGTAGTAGCAAAGATGGGAAAAAGAATCCAAGGAGAATAAAAAATAGATCGTAATTGTTTTGTTAAAACAATTTGATTACGTAGATTTGTGACTGAAAACGCTCCAAGATCTTTAACTATTAAAGACTTGTAGCACATGTATCACACTACACCAGGGGTACGCCCAGACTGGGTATCCTACCTATCGCATTACACCCATTTTCCAGTTATCATTTCACTGGACATGAGTTTGGCTGCCGCCGCTCCCTTGGCTGGCTATGACCAGTACTTAACCATTACCGTTCCCGTCTTGCAACCTGGACAGCACGGCTTTGCCCACAAAGAAGAGTTGCAGATATTTTGGGAGATGGAACGGGTGATGGTGGCCCGTTTGGAAAAAGAGGCACAAGTGGTTTACGCAGGCCGGACTAGCGCACAAGGAAAGAAGCATCTGCTTTTTTTCCTATACAACCCGCAACCCATCGATGCGATCATGGAAGAATTACAGGCCATCTATCCTGCTTACCGCATGGACTATCGCGTAGAAGTCGACCCAGAATGGGACATTTACTTTGATTTGTTATTCCCCAAATTGGAAGAAACCAGTAGTCTACTCAATCAACGGATGGTCAATCGGCTGCTGCGAAAGGGGATGGATCTTAGTACGGATCAAATCGTGGACCACTGGATCTATTGTAAAACGGCGCAGGGGAGAAGTTCGCTGACGAAGATTGCAGAAGGGCTGGGGTTTAGCGTACTGGCTTTGCCTACCAGAGTAGGAGAACATCATTATAAGTTTCTTTTGCAATTACAAAAACGACATAAAGTAGATCTACCCACCATCGAGGCCATTACTACGACTTTACACACCTGGGCCAGAGCACACGGGGCCGAGTACGATGGCTGGGAAGTAGCCAATGCGCGCCTGACCAACATAGACCCTTAGTCCTTTTGACCATATTGCTTTTGCTAGCAAGGAAAAGGCGCTTCATCTAATAAATGAATCGATTGGCAAAGGATTATTGGAGGGGCCATACACAAACTATTTACTTAGTGTAACTTTATACCGTAAAACTTCGTCTGCTTGGCAGAACTAAATGTACATGATGACTCGAAAGACTTTTTGGATAGCCAGTGCTGTTTTTCTGGCAGCAGCTCTATTTTTTGGTAGTAGCTTAATACAAATAGCGCACACCTACAAAACAGAAAAGGAAACCTTTGCTCAAGCTCAGAATTATGAAAATCGACTGTTAGATTTCGATCAATGGTTGCCCGATGGAGATGATCGAGCTCGAGAAAAAATGGAGCAGGCGGCAAAAGCGAAAGTGCTAGACTTACAGCGACAGGCGGATCAACAATCCGGCGGATTGATCGGTGTCTTGATCGTTTATCTGCTGTTCTTGTTCTGGTATGGGCGCTCTAAAGAAAACTTCACCACGGCTATTGGTGGCTTACTGTTGGCTGCTTTGGTATGTCTAGGAATTGGCCTATTTACCCCCATTTTGGAAATTGCTGCCTTTGAACGGGATTTAAGCATTCCAGTGAAAGTCAAAACGGAGTTCCTCTCCTTGGACATCGACTACACCGCCAAATTTGAGGGCGAAATGTACTTTTATTACCAAAGCAAATCGATTATCGAGTTGATCAGCTTGTTGCTGGAACAGCGGAATTGGGTGGTCGGAATCAGTATTTTGGTTTTTAGTTTACTTTTTCCGTTGGGGAAAACACTATTTACCTTGTTAGCGCTTTGGCAGCCCCAATTGATTCAGCGCCCCTTGTTTTCCTTCTTCATTTTCAGAACTTCAAAGTGGTCGATGGCTGATGTATTTGTGGCGGCGATCTTCTTGTCCTTTTTAGCATTCAACAACATGCAAACGGGCATTCAGACGGAAAGCAATGTCTTGTGGGGGGTGTACTACTTTTTAGCCTATTGTCTATTGGCCATTTTGTCCGCTGTTTTGTTACAGAAAAAGCTGTCGGAAGGCCCAATTGAATCCATCGCTTCCTAGCGGGAAGGAGAATTACAACTGGACCCCCGCGGTACAAACAGGCTCTGAGGCTTCAGCTATCCAATTCGGTAAGTACCATCTTCTTCCGATCCATCAAGTGGATATCCCCTTGATGAATGCGATCAGACAAGAGAATCGTAACCTGACAGTACTCCTACAATGAGCAGGTGACTACAATTATACATTCAATGCAACGGATTTGTCCGCAGGTGTTTATATCTTGCGCGTGCAGATGGACGGCCAAGCTGCCGCCACTCGCTTGATGAAGCAATAATTCTAAGATATTCTATATCCAACCAAAAGAGGTTGACACCTTGGGTGCCAGCCTCTTTTGTGTTTCACCTGCATTGAACAATATGATGAAGAAGATCCAATCCGTACCTACCTGGGAAGACATCCAGGAAACGCACCGAGCTATTCAACCCATGATTCACCGCACGCCTGTGCTAACGAACAGTAGTATTAATGAATTGACGGGAGCAGACCTCTATTTCAAATGTGAAAACTTTCAAAAAGTAGGAGCTTTTAAGATGCGCGGAGCCAGCAATGCGGCCCTCCGATTGACAGAGGAAGAGCAACAACGAGGGCTGGCCACACATAGTTCTGGCAATCACGCCCAGGCCGTGGCCTTGAGTGCTAAGAGCCTAGGTGTACCCGCTTATATTGTCATGCCAGATACCTCTCCTGCCATCAAGAAAGCCGGTACAGCTGGGTACGGTGCCCGAATCACTGAATGTGAGAATTCCCTGCAGGCGCGAGAAACCACCTTGGCACAAGTCGTCAAGGAAACCGGCGCCACCTTTATTCATCCCTTCGATAACTACAATGTCATTGCCGGACAGGCTACTTGCGCCAAGGAATTGCTGGAAGAAGTACCCGATTTGGATATCATTATGTCTCCAGTGGGTGGCGGTGGCTTAATGAGTGGCACGGCGCTGACGGCTAGATACATGGCACCCCAGATCAAAGTGTACGGCGGAGAACCCGAAATCGTAGACGATGCGGCTCGGTCAATGGCCACTGGAGAGATGCAAAAAAACGATCGGATCGATACCATTGCCGATGGGCTGCGGACGAATTTGAGTGAAAAAACTTTCGGCATTATCAAAGAGCACGTAGATCAAATCTTTACCGTTTCGGATGAGGCCATCATTGCCGCTATGCGTTTGACCTGGGAGCGGATGAAGATCATTATCGAACCTAGTTGTGCGGTGCCACTGGCCGTGGTGATGAAGTATCCGTCTTATTTTACAGATAAAAAAGTGGGGCTGATCCTCACGGGAGGGAACGTGGATTTGGAGAAATTGCCGTTTTAAGATGAAGCATGACTTCTCCGACTTTGTTTTCTTTTTTAGCTTTGCTCTCGAATAGACGTTGAACAATCATTAACCAATGCTGTACCGCCTTGTACGTCCCTTAGCTGCATTAGGTATTCGGGCCAACTACCAACACATTTGTATGTCCAATACGGAACGAATTCCTAGGGACAAGCCCGTCATTTTAGCTGCCAACCATCCCACGGCATTCATGGAACCTTGTGTACTGGCCTGTTTTCTGGATCGACCGTTGTATTTTCTAGTCAGAGGAGACTTTTTTCAAAAGCCGATCTTTAATTTCTTGCTACGGCAGTTGAATATGCTGCCCGTTTTCCGGATGCGTGATGGTGGTTATCGAAATCTGAAGAACAACTACTCCACCTTTGAAGCCTGCTTTGAAGCCTTGAAGGCTAACAAAACGATCATGATTTTGGCAGAAGGTAGGACGATTCATGAAAAACGGCTTCGACCTATTCAGAAAGGGACCGCCCGGATCGCTTTGGGGGCACTGGAACGTTTTCCAGATTTGGAGGATGTCTATGTAGTACCCGTGGGCGTCAATTATACTTATGCTGAGCGGAGCCGGACTAGGGTCATGATAGATTTTGGGGAACCGATCAAGGCTCGTTCTTTTTTGACTAAGGAGAAGGGGATCAATTCTGTTGGAATAACGCGCCTCACGGAGGATCTAGCACAGGCGCTGAGCGAGCGGATAGTAATTATTAAAGACCCAACAGATGAACCTTTGACAGAAGATCTTCTACGGCTGCAACGGCCGCTACTTTCCCTGCCTATTTTCCCCGTTATCACTTCCGCTTTTGCTCCTTTGGAGAAAGAAAAGGCAATGGCTGATACGGTCAATGATACCGCTGAAGAAAAGAAATCTGACTGGCGGAAAGCTTTGGTTGATTTTTTCAAAGACCTACAGCAACGGCAAGTGTCCGAAAAAGATTTGCTAGGTCCTACATATGGAAGGATAAGAGGGGCGCTATACTTACTACTAGGGTTTGTGCCCTTTGTTTTGGGCTATCTCTGGAATTTCCTTCCTTTAGGTTTAGCGCGTTATATAGCCGACAACAAGGTAAAAGATATAACTTTTTATACCCCAGTGAAATGGGCGGTTGGGATCGGTGCTTTCTTGGTTTGGACAATAGCACTGATCATTATCCTAAGCCTATTATCTTATTACTGGATGATTCCGATCATCTTCATCCTACATGTATTTGGGTATCACGCTACCTATTACGAGGAGGAGTTCAAGCGCTATCTGGAATCTCAAAAATGGAACCGTATGTCAGCTGGTGTAAAGAATGAACTGAAGGCCAGGGCCAATCGTTTACTGCTTGGTGACTTCTAAGGATCGTCAAATTGTGACAGTTACATTTTTTCCCGTCCTAACAAGGAATAAACTTACGAGATAATGCCAAAAGCGCTGGATATTGGAGTAATGACCCGAAAAATGAACGCCTTAGGAGCTGCTGGAAAGCCCTTTCTGTTCTTATTCGATTACGAATTACAAGCGCCTGTTCTCTGGGAGATGGATGAAGTTGAGGAATCAGAGATTTTGTATTATCTTAATGGAGTCTCCAATTTTTCCTACCACCCAACTGCTAAAGAGGACAACTTCTTTTTTGAGCGGTTTCCCATTTCTTTCTCCGATTACCAAATGGCATTCGATAAGGTCCAACAAGCTATTCGTGCCGGGGATACTTATCTGGCGAACTTGACATTTCCAACGCAGGTGTTGACCTCATTGAGCTTAAGAGAAATCACTAGACGAGCCCGGGCTCCTTATCGGTTTTATTGGAAGGATAAATGTGCATTTTTTTCTCCAGAATCCTTCATTCGGATCGAAGACCAGCAGATTAAGTCTTTTCCCATGAAGGGCACCTTAAGGGCGGATGTGCCGGAGGCAGAGCGCATCCTACTCGCGGATGCCAAAGAAAAAGCGGAGCATGCTACGATTACGGACTTGATCCGAAATGATTTAAGTAAAGTTGCGGAACAAGTTAGGGTGAAACGCTATCGATACGTTGAGGAAATAGCACATCATGAAGGAAAACTGTTGCAGACAAGTACGGAGATTGTCGGGCAGTTATCGGATGACTACCCAGCACACTTGGGTGATATACTGGTCAACTTGCTACCAGCTGGCTCCATTAGTGGAGCTCCAAAAGCACGGACGGTGGAAATCCTGGCCGATGCCGAAATGAGTCCGAGAGGCTATTACACGGGCGTTTTTGGGTACTTTGATGGAAAGAACTTAGATAGTGCCGTAGCCATCCGTTTCTTGGAACAGAAGGGTAAAGCCCTTTGGTACAAAAGCGGAGGAGGAATTACTCACTTTAGCAACGTAACCGCTGAATACGAAGAACTTATACAAAAGGTATATCTACCCTTTAGTAAGAAGAATAAACCCTTATCAACCTGCTAATATGAAAACCGCCGTCTCTTTTTTGGAAACGATTCGACTCGAAGATGGGAAATTCCACTTCTTGTCTTACCACCAAAATCGCTTTGATCGCACAAGAAAGAAGTTCTGTGTGGGTGAAGAACCGATTGATTTAGCTCAATTCCTGGAAGTACCGATGGCTTATCAACGAGGGCTGTTCAAAGTTAGGCTTGTATATGGCTGTGAGATTGAAGAGGTTAGCTATCAGCCCTATCATGTTAGACCTGTGGAGGCACTGAAGTTGATGAATGCCGACCATATAGCTTACGACTATAAATATGCGGATCGTTCCGCTATTAATGCCTTATTTGCACAAAAGGGTAGTTGTGATGATGTCCTGATGACCCGTAATGGGATGCTAACGGATACTTCTTACGCCAACGTCATCCTATCAGATGGACAATACTGGTACACACCAGCAAAACCAATGATGGCAGGTACCTGCCGAGCGCGCCTATTGGAGATGGGTAAAATCATACCGGTAGATATATACGCGGAACATTTGAGTGACTTTCAAGAAATTCGGCTGATTAATGCCATGATGACCTTGGAGGAAGGGCCAAGGGTATCTATCGGGAATGTCAGTACAGAGTGCTAACCTAAGATGGCTATTCTGCTGCTTCGTCCAATTGATTTAACAAGTGATCGGGCAGTTGTTTGGAGGCTTTCGCGCCTAAGGCTTTTATCTTTTCAGCCCTGCCCAAGAGGGTGTCACCATATTTCTTAGAATCGACCAATTTATTCATGGCGTCTTGATAGGCCGTTTGAGCGTTACCCAAACGATTACCAATCGTGCTTAGGTCCTGCACAAAACCACAGAGCTTGTCGTAGAGTAGACCGCTTTGTCGCGCAATCTCCAGCACATTTTTTTTCTGTTTTTCCTGCTTCCAGATAAAGGCCACCGTGCGCATAGTAGCCAGTAGGGTAGAGGTGGTGACCAGGACAACATTATGATCCAAGGCGTCCATAAATAATTTGCTGTCCGACTTAGCCGCTGCAGCAAAGGCCGGTTCGATAGGCACGAAAAGCAATAGGTAGTCTGGTGTGTTGATTTGATAGAGTTGCTGATAGTTTTTGCTGCTTAGGTCTTTGATGTGTTGGCGTAGGCTTTCCGTGTGTTGCTTGAGATACTTTTCTCGTTTTTTTTCATCTTGGGTGTTGAAGTATCTTTCGTAGGCTACCAGGGAAACCTTGGAATCAATAATCAATTGCTTGCCTTCGGGCAGATTGATGATAAAATCCGGTCGCTTCTGCTGCCCATTTTCATCTTTGAAACTATTCTGGACCTGGTAGTGGATCTCTTTTCGTAGACCAGCCTTTTCCAGGATGACTTCCAGTTGGAGTTCTCCCCAGTCCCCCTGCGTTTTATTCTCTCCTTTTAATGCGGTGGCGAGGTTGTTGGCATCTTCACTCAGTTGTTGGTTCAACAACCGAAGGTGTTCTATTTCCTTTTGAAGGGATATTCTATCTTTGGTTTCTTCTAAAAATCGTCTTTCGATCCCTTCTTCAAAGCTTTTGATTTTCTCCTTTAGCGGCTGTAAAATACCGTCTATCTGCTGTTGGTTATGTTGGGTAAACTTTTGACTTTTCTCCTCGAGCAGTCGGTTGGCAATATTTTCGAATTCGAGCTTGGATTGCTGCTGGAGGTTGCGGATTTCCTCCCACTGTTTTTCCAACTTCTCTTCTAGAAAATGGACCTTTTCGGACTTAGCTGCTAATTCAATGCCGATCTGCCTGATCTCTTGTTCTTTTTCCAACAAGTCTTCCCGATAGATATCGGATTGTTGTTGCAAATTATCATGGATCTCCTTGCGGACATACTGTTCAGCAATTTCAGTACTATCCCATAAACCGGATTGGCGTTTGGACCGGCTGTAGAGATAGCCTAGTACCGCTCCCAGGACCAGGCCAATCAATAGGAAAAGGAAACTTAGTAATAAGGGATCATCCATGCATCGAAATTAAAGATAATTCTACAATATCACCAAATTATTTAAACTTTTGTCAAGAATAAGTGAATTACTGTTGGTGCATTGTGAGTTTGAACTCGTTGTCCAAGGTAAGCGCCAGGGAACCTTTTACAATAATTTGGCCTACGTCAATGGCCGCTGGGTGATCTTTCCGGGGCTTTGGGGCGTACTCCGAAATATTGGAGAGGAAATCTAGTAGCTTAAACATTTGCGACCTTTGAACTACTCGGCCATAGCTTTTGTTGGAAATGGGTACCTTTACTAGCAGGAATTTGTTTGTTTATGATCCCTATATTCAAGAAGTTATCGCTACTACTATTGATTCCCATCGGACTGTGGTCGCAAGCAGCGGCACCAGTATTACAGCCGCAACAGCCCGTAAGCGGGCCGGGAGGTGGGGAATATTTTCACGAAGAAGTACTCTTCCAAGACTATGCGGAAAAAGCGGATGGATACTGGTTATTTGAGCCAGCTAAGCCTGCACCCGATTCTGCCGATGTCGTTCTCTTTTTACATGGCTACGGCGGTTACAATCCGATGATCTACGGACAATGGATCAAGCATTTAGTGCGTAAAGGGCATATCGTGATTTTTCCTCGCTACCAAAAGAATTTGTTGTTTCCTCGGCCACCACGCTTTGCTAAGAATGTGGCCAGAGCAGTTCGAGATGGGCTATCCAAACTCAAAGAAGAGGGACATGTCAAACCCAAAGTAAATAACCTAGTCATTGCTGGACACTCCTACGGAGGAATAATTGCTGCCAAACTCGGGGTCCAGTTTGAAAAATTTGGTATCCCTCAACCCAAAGGATTATTACTTTGTGCACCAGGTACTGGACCGCTTACCGGAGGACGCTTACGTACTTATAAGAAAATGCCTGCCGATACGAAAGTTGTCATTGTCGTTAGCAAGAATGATGAGGTGGTAGGGGAAAAGATGGCCAAACGAATATTCCGAACGGCTGTTAATACGCCAGATCGTAACTTGCTATACCTCTACAAGGATACCTACGGCACCCCAGCTATTAAAGCTAGTCACAATCAGTCTTATGCCTTGAATCAAGAGTATGATACTGGCATTCGCAACTTCACGGCTAAGCGGGCGCTACGGACGGCCACTACCGATGTAGTAGATTACAACGTATACTGGAAGTTTTTGGATGCTATGATGGATTGTATTGCTGCCAGTGACAACTGTGGATTGGTCATAGGAGGCGGATATCAGCAGACGGCTGTTGGTAAGTGGAGTGACGGACGATCCATCCAGGCTATGCGAGTAGTTTTACCGCCCGGGCAACAAGCTAAAAGATAATGCTGGTAGCAATAGATCAAATGGGGCGAGAGGTGTCATTGGAGCACTATCCGAGGCGAATTATTTCCTTGGTTCCTTCTCAGACGGAGCTGTTATATGATCTGGGGTTGCGAGAGGAGGTAGTTGGGATTACAAAGTTTTGCGTACATCCAACGGTTTGGTATCGCGCTAAAACACGAGTTGGCGGAACAAAGAGCTACCATTTTGATCGCATTAGCGCTTTGAAACCTGACTTAATTATCGGAAACAAAGAGGAAAATGACCAAACACAGATAGAGCGCCTGATGGAGAACTATTCCGTTTGGATGAGTGATATCACCACTCTTTCTGATGCCTATGACATGATGACTGGGATCGGGAAGCTAATCAACAAAGGCCAGCAAGCACAGGCCTTGATGGAGCAAACGCAGGTAGGTTTTACGCAGTTTCCTACCCATAAGTACGCTAAAGTCGTCTATCTGATTTGGAATGATCCGATGATGGCGGTGGGCAACAATACCTTTATTCACACCATGATCGAACGATGCGGATGGACTAATGCATTGGCAGATCATCCCCGCTACCCACAACTTACGCTAGCATCCTTGCAGTCGATGCAGCCCGATCTGCTTCTACTTTCCTCGGAGCCCTTCCCCTTTAAAGCTAAACACCTAGCACAGTTTGCTGCTGCCTTACCCAATACGCAGATCAAATTAGTAGATGGAGAAGCCTTTTCCTGGTATGGTAGTAGACTTGTAAAGACCCAAAATTACCTCCTGGATCTAATCCGGGAACTGAGCATTACCGGTTCTTAGCCCAGCTAATTTTGCTCCATTGCTGCCAACCCAAAAAAGAAAAATGTTAATGTGTGTACCAAATACCCTTTCTGCCGTTATGAAAGTAGGCAGGTAAGTAAATTGGCATACAACAAGCACGTTTCCATCCCTATCCCAATGTCAATAAGCCTTTTCACCTAAGCCTAAAAATGCGCTTTTTAAAGCTTCAACTACTCTCTTTTTAGGATATTAAATCTGTTGTATAACGTAGCAAGCAGTTGCTAGGATACTGCCCTGCACAAAACACCTTCAATCATGAGGAAAATGTACTTGTTCCTGCTACTGGTCTTTGCTGGGATCAGTGGAACTCGAGCACAGGAACTACTGCGTCAATCCGTCTACTTTGAGACGGATGAGCACGAATTAACTACAGCTACTCGTCACACCTTGGATGAGTTGGTCAAGCGTACCATCGATCTTAACGATTTCCACCTCCAAATTTTGGCCTTCACCGATGACCGCGGCACTACCGATTACAATCGTCAACTGGCGGTACGGCGCGGAGAGGCCGTGCAAGATTATTTGCAGCAATTAGGTTTGCTGGCGGAAAAAACTTCTGTGCAGAGCATGGGAGAAGTTGAGCTAGCCGAGCCGGATGAAGCCGAGCGAGCACTAAACCGTCGGGTAGACCTGATCTTGACGGCCAGGAGGATTGGTTCTCTTGGAGAGCTTTGGCAGGACCTCAGTCAGGATCGGGTACAGGCTTTTACCCTGGAACCGGGCCAGGAGGCCACGATCCAAGGGAAGGCAGGTACCAAAATTTGGCTACCTCCAAATGCCTTGACCTTCGCTGATGGTAGTCAGCCACAAACGCCGATAAGGCTTTTACTAAAAGAGGCCTATGCTTTCAGCGAGATGATCATCGATGGATTGAGCACCCAAAGTGATGATCGATTGTTGGAAACTGGAGGTATGATCTATCTAGAAGCCGAAGCCAATGGTCAACCGCTACAATTGGCCGCTGATCAAGCTTTGACTATCGGGATGCCCACTGGACAACTGGCAGAGGGTATGCAGCTTTTCGTTGGTGAGCAGGGGACGGATGGTTCGGTCAGCAATTGGAAACCTACTCAACAGCCTCCAGCTCCGACATTGCAAGATGTACTACAGGACTTACCCCCCAAACCCACGCTGCAACGAGACTGGATCTATCCTCCTAAGGAAATTATTGATGAGTCGGGCGAACCCATAGCGCCAAGGAAGCCGGTGCGACCGCATGAACCCTTCAAGCCCCGGCGTGAGTCGATTACTTATACACCTGGTGGACTCAAAGGGGTATTTTTGACCAAAACGAAACGCCAGCAAAAGGAAGAGGCCCTGTATGCCAGTCGCTTGCAGGAATATGAACAAAAAATGAAGAAGTATCGGGCACGAAAGGCGAAATATGATCAGGACATGGTGGTTTATCTCCAATCCTTAGAAGCCTATAAACTGGCGCATAAGAAGTGGGATGAAAAGCTACAAGAACAACGAGATAATTTCCGATCTAGTCCAGCTTATCTGACCTACCTGCAAGAAAAAGAAAAATCTTCCGAGTCTAGGCGCGCCCGGTACGAGCAGCAAATGGAAGAATGGTATGATTTGAGATTTCAGACCGTGGCTGACTATGAAGCTAAGTATGGTAAGGTGGCCGGAACGGGAAGCCTAACCCTACAATATGTCTATCAAGTCAATCGCATGGGCTGGATCAATTGTGATCGATTCTATGATGTACCAGCAGAAGAAAAAGTAGACCTGGCTATCGAGGATGATGAACAGGATGAGGCGCAGCTATTTGTGATCTTCAAGGATATCCGGAACATCATGAAAGCGCGTCATGTAGGGGATGAAGGCCTGTATCAGGTGAAGAATTTGCCTCGAGGTATGGAGGTTAGAGTGGTTGGAGTGAAGGTCGTAGACGGCAAACCTCAGCTGGCTATTAGAGACACAAAAGTCTCCGATAAAAATCCGTTGCGATTGCAATACCAAACGACTAGTATACAAAAGATAAAGCTAGCCCTCAATGACCTAAATAGTTAAACATATTCTTAGCATTTCCCCAAGCTCTTGTATGCATTTTCTGAACTAAAAAAGAAAATGCCAGCAAAGGCTTGGGGAATGTTCCTATCTGCTTACACCAGGATCTTGAAGGTGTTATAAGCTTGTTTACTCAGTTCTTCCTGGTCATCAGGGTGGGCAATCTGAATCATCCGCTTGACGCGCTCTTTGAAGTTTTGAGCGTACAAATAAGCCACACCATATTCGGTAGCTACATATTGCACATGGGCACGGGTAGTGACGACCGAGGCCCCTGTTTTTAAGGTAGTTACGATTCTTGGAATACCCTTATGGGTACGGGCAGGAAGAGCAATGATGGCTTTACCTCCGGGAGACAACGCTGCCCCTCTCACAAAGTCCATCTGCCCACCAACACCAGAATAATGCTTAGTACCAATAGAATCTGCACAGATCTGACCCAAGAGATCGATTTCAATAGCACTATTAATGGCCACAAAATTTGGGTTGCTGCGAATAGTGCGGGTATCATTGACATAACTGACATCCATCATGTTTACGATGGGGTTATGGTCAATGAAGTCATATAATTTCCTACTACCAAAGGCAAAACCTGCGACTATCTTTCCTAGATCAGTCTTCTTGTGCATACCCGTAATTACTCCTTTCTCATAGAGATCGATCACCCCATCAGAAATCATCTCTGAGTGAATGCCCAAACCTTTATGGTTAGCTAAGCTTTGTAGGACGGCATTGGGGATACCGCCAATACCCATTTGCAGGGTAGACCCGTCTCCGATCAATTCAGCCACATTCTGACCAATCTTCTTTTCAATCTCCGTTGCCGGTTTAACGGACATCTCAAACAAGGGATCATCTACTTCAATGTAGTGAGTGATCTTATCCATATGCAGAATGCCGTTTCCATGCACAAAGGGCATATTGGGATTGACCTGAGCAATGACATACTTGGCATTGTCAATGGCTGAGTTGGAAACATCTACGGAACAACCCAAGGAACAAAATCCTTTTTCATTGGGTTTAGACACGGTGACCATAGCCACATCTAGTGGCATTTCACCAGACTTGAAGAGAAGGGGGATTTCACTCAGAAACACTGGCACATAATGGGCTCTCCCGCGTTGTACCGCCTTCCTGATATTGCTACCGATGAAGAAAGCGCTGATCTTAAAACTATCGGCGTATTTATCTTCTGCGTACGGAGCGGGGCCTTCGGTGTGGATGGATACGATTTCCACATCTCTAAGTTCCTCGTGCCTGGCCGTCATGGCTTCAACCAGCCTCACCGGTGTAGCTGCCGCACTATGTATAAAAACTCGGTGTCCGGATTCAATAATTTTCACTGCCTCTGCTGGGCTAGAACAATACTTAGAATTCATGATCGCGTTTTAGAATTTGTTGGGGGCACTTTTCCGAAAAGGTAAAGTAAGCCTGTGATGCCCAGTCCAAAATGATGAACTGGATGATGTTTTGTAATAGCCCTAGATCCTTTTATATCGGGTGCAGTTTCGATCTGTCCCCAGCAATTAAGTTTACTTAGCCAGATTATTGATAAGCAGATTCCATCTTTTAGC
>JAULKQ010001010.1:0-17711 GCA_032356285.1 Smithsoniella earleae
CTTGACGTGTTATCTTGTGCGACAATACTTGTGAGAGATGCTTCTCTGAATTTGACAACCACACCCCTGCAGTGTACTCCAGTATTTGCACGACGTAACAACTCAAGTATTTGCACACTTTTCGGCGTCATAGCTGCACAGACTGTGTCATGCCACGGTTTCCATCAACCATGATTTCAGAGTTTTACAGGTTTTCAACAAAACCTAACTTGAGCGCGCCATTCTGCCCGCAGCGGAAACGGCGGACCTCAACATTCTCAAAAAATGTACACTGGCTTGAATTCGCTCCTTGGAGTATGGTTCGATAAAAAACAAAGTCATGGCTACTTTCAAGTTCCCACCTTTTTTGCCGGCCTTGATGTACAGCCATATATCATTATAGCAACAGGTTAAAGGGGAATCAAGAACAGCCAAATGTGAGTGACATGAAAGGTTTGGATAGCACTGACCATTCACAGACTTCAGCGTTACCTGTAACTACTTATAGCAGATTTGCGCGAGTGTACAAAGAAAACTATTTTTGAAGTAAATGGTTTGAAACACTTTAAGGTCAGGGAGTATTTGGTGGCTGTGCCGAGAACTAACTTCTCCAAACGGCAAGGTATCTCGGGTCCTGAGCAAGTTTGCACCAGCGCATGTTCTCGCGCAGTGACAAAATATGCGCGTGATATCGCGATGAAGTGAAATCTTAAAAGCGCCTCTTGATTCGTGATAATGGAGGCGTCGTTTGGAGCATTATGCTGAACGCAAGATTCCCGTTTCTGGTGAAGCCAGTGTGTAGCTTCAGGGGTAAGTGCAACAATTTTAATCTCCTTTATTTTTAATCGCCTTCAGCACCCATCAACATCATTCGTAGTTACGTTGGTGATCCAACCACTTTCTTCATTGTATTCCGGAAGTCCACAATTCACGGCCGTAGCATTCGGAACATAGCGGCTGACAACGTGAAGGCACGTACTACAACAAATCGATGCTGACTCGAAGCGGTTGTCTACAGCTGGACGTACTTTTGGACTCAAACTACTTGTACTATTGTTTATGCGCTCCTGCTTCGAAATTGTCGCGTAGTGGGCACGTTTACGCTGGGTTATGCCCCTCTCGGCTGTCTGCGCTGGGATATGTTCCGCTTTGCGTACTTCCTTCTCTTCACTCAATATTTTCTAGAATGCTCCCCCGAACTACTGGGAGCCTTCGAACCGCGTTTTCGTCGTCCTCCTCGTTTCCAAACTGTTGTGATTGTTGCAGTGCAGACCTGAGAGGGTAAGGCGTGCCGCACGGCCTTTTCGTCAACTGTAGCCCCGTGTTCGACTTGCCACTGTTTCATATTCTCGAGAAAGCAGTCTATGTCTGCTTCGAAATTCCCGTTTCCCAAGGAATCTGGAAACTGCTTCGATAGCAAGAAGCCCCGTGAAACCTCTTGTATGCCTAGTCCGTAGAATTCTATGTACAATATCACCTATATCCTCAACTCACAGAAAGAAGTACTTTTCTAGTGTGCATATGTAAAAGCCCGCTCGAATTGATGGAAATGCTGCTGCACATCGATGCTCGGGCATCTTCGCCATCCAAGCTGTGAGCGTAAATCCCAATGCCGACTCCAGACGGGGCAAAGGCGGACGAAAACGTAGCAGCCTCTTTAAAATCTGTTTCTTGGCACTACAGACTCCACACTGTCATACTCACCCGCATGCCGTCTGAACAGGGTCCACGGATCAAGCATTGCGTTCACGGCACGGTTCTTCTTACTAACTCTAGGAGATACACCACACATTTATGCCAAATGAATTTGTAGGTTATTACTTACCAATTAATATGTCATTCTACCTTCGTATGTGCCCTTGTATGGGCTACGGCACCGACAAGCCAGAACAAAAGCAGCAACGTGCTACTACTGTTCGCATGACAAACTGGCATGAGGCACGGCAGTATACAAAAGTACGAACCACATTTGTTGTCCATGTTGCTTTTTTGAATATTGAACGATACTCCTAGGTACACTTCGTGGGCCCGACATCGCGTTGTCAACCGCGTAAGTTGGTACATCGCTGATGACACGAGTGCTCTGCGGTTTGTGCTAGGAGTATCTAAGGCACCACAGATGAACTGTGGCCACATGTGTTCATGCGGCAACAGAGGCCTCTCTGCCCACCATGCAATGTCCTGCTCCAACCTTAACCTCGTGTAAGCAACCATACCTCGTGCCACAACTTCATCCAAAATCAGGTGCGGTACGGTTACCAGAAGGCTGGACTGGACACAATACTGAAGCCCAGAAACCGGCATCTAACCGGCATCCAGCCAGGAGAAGCGGGGTACGAGAGCAGAGGCGATATGCTGGGTAATAACACTTACTGATAGTCAACATTGATGTGTCTTCAGTGCATCCAGCAGGTGGTACAGAGCGGAGTGCAGCCAGCAAGACACCAGGGTCCGCTGCAGACAAGAGGGATGAGCTCAAGCGAAGGGAGCATGCGGGAAGGGCAGATGAGGGGTAGAGGTCTGTTCCATTCAGTGCTGAGACTTGCGGTAGATTAAGTAGGTCTGCTGACCGATATGTTAGAGAATAAGCGGAGTGTGCCAGTTCTAGCAGGGATATTACTAAAGCAGCGATTCGTGCGATTTGTGTACAAAGAGATTAGTGTGTCCTTGATTGGAGACATTAGGTTCATTTTCCAGTGGTATGTCGGGTCTACAGCTAGGAATATTGGGCATGGGTTTCAACAAGGAGCTGAAGTTCCCTCCTGTGAGTGATTCTGGTTTCACATTGGTTCAGTCAACCACAAGAATAGCGGTGTCATGCCTGAAAAGGCTTTATTTGCATCTGTAACGTTAATGACGCAAGGTATGAACGCCAAGCGAAAGGAAAGCAATGTAATTCAAACGTAACACGATAGGAGACAGTACACCCCAGTATCGGATCGCTAGTCGTCTAGATACGGCAACTGCGCGCCTGCACGAGGAGCAGCTCCCGATACCCGGGCAAAGACAGAGAGACCGCCGCGGAAAACTGCCTGATTACCCCGAGCTTGAGCAACTGCTAATTCGCGCTGGGCGCTGGCAATAAAGGCACCTTTGGAAAAACGCCCACCAGATGCCGCTATATCGGCCAGAGAGTTCAAGAGCTGCATCGCAGGTCCCCCCAGGCGGCCAAACGTCTCCACAGAGAATGGAATAAGCTGAAATCCCTGATACCCACCAGAATGATACTTCCTGATTTTGTGGGCATCACGAGCAGACGCGGCACCGCCTGGTTAGTATACTTATTACAAGATTTTTCAGGGAGGCGCTGGTAAGTGTGAAGAAGCAGCATGTAATTTAGTCAGTGTATCTCAAGATAGCTATGTCCTTGTGCACGGGAATGACGCGCAGCATGCCACGACCTGCATCTTTGCAACATTCCGAGCGCCCCCCGTGGCAGTCGTTCTCGGGGTGAACATCTCGGTGGCACACCCCACTGGCATGGCCGTGTACGGCATCTCAATCATCAATCCTGCCACGCCATCTTGTTTGACAGCAGCACAGCCCGCAGCACGAGCAGCCCAACAGAGGGAAGACTCCAAACTGCAGCAGTACACCCGCAGCGGTTGTCGAGGTTTCAAGTTTATCCCCTTCTCGATGGAGACGTACGGTCGATTAGGGAATCCAGCAATGAATTTCCGAAGATGTATCTCTGAACTTGCTGCCAGCAGTTGCCAATTCACGAAAGGCACTCTGCCCCAGGCAAGAGCTGACATACCAGCATGAGTGATTGGGCCTTCCACCCCCCCCCTTCTTTTAATTTTACTTTACGTGATGAAAAAGACGCACAAATTGTGCCACTGTTAGGGACTGATTGATGACTTAATTCATACATACACATTTCAGCTCTTGACAAACAGGAATTGGGGTCTTACCATCCTCACTGCCGAGTCTCCTGCTCAGCAGCTGTGCACTAGCTATATTGTAACTACCAGTCTCTCGATTGGGACTGTTGACTGGTTCACATGCCCTTGCATTTTAACTTTGACCCTTGGCTTGTTAGAACCGTTCCATCATAGCAGCGTATTCTCCTAGCAGAGTTCCTAGCAGTTAGTTTCACCAAATGCACCGTTTACATACACAACAAGTGCACTTATTCAGGCTTTGCGTCCTTAGTATTACAGGTGCAATCAAAGCATATCCAGGCATGCCACGGCTATTCTTGCAGTTAACTCAACCAACACAGGACAAAAATCACTCACAGGACGGAGCTCCATATTCAAACCCATGCCCAATATTTTTAGCCATAGAAAGTGAACCTGTTGCCTTGAATCAGCAATACACTAATCTCTTTGTACACAAATCGGTCAGCAGATCTACTCAATGTACCATAAGTCTCAACATTAAATGGAAACAACCGACACCCCTCATCTCCTCTTCTCTGCAGCAGACCCCGGTGTCCTCCTGGCTGCACTCCACTCTGTCACACCTGCTGGATGCACTAGTGGCACATCAACACTGACTATGTCATTCAGTGTTATTTCCAGGATTTCACCAGCTACCTCTGCTCTCATGCCCCGCTTCTCCAGGAGAATCCTTTGCATCCTTTGTGATGATGAGCATGTAAATGAGGCAACAAATGTAATCATCTGGGAACTGTCGAACCACACCGGCAAATGGCGAAATAGCCTCGTGTGATGGAAGCAGCACAGCGTCCATTTACATAGCAATGTAGCGTCTCGATACATACGCGTTTGGTATACGTGTTGAAGCTGCGTAGCTTACACAAGAGACAAGTCACCATGTGCGTTTCAACACACACTGGCTAATTTGAAACCAACCCTGTCGACTTAGATCGGTCAAACGAGGAAGTAATTTCGTCGCCAGGATGTGTACGAATCCTCTAGATTTGATTCAAGCGAAGGAGGCACCTGATAACAATGACAATGTTGTACAAACTCCTCGAGAAAGAGACGATTGAAGATGTGCGGCATTCTGCCACTACAACGAAATGCAAGCTGCGTAATACAGCTTCTAAGTGACCCATCGGGTGGCTCGGGACTGCAGGATGCCTTAATGGCAGCTTGGCTCTAGCTCGTGCACACGTGGGGGGAATGACAGCTCCCATCACACAACTGATAGATAAGTTGATGGGCTCACAAATCAGCTTGCGGGTGAAGTCTGTTGAGAAGGTTGCTTCAAGCACATCAGATGCCCGGCAGACTGTAGCGTGTGGCCTTGAGGGTGCACTTCTGCAGCTCATATCGGTAGGTACACCGCAGAGTTACCAGCAGAGAATGCGCAGTGGCTAACACCTATTGACAAGCAGCTTCTGACCAGCCTGCAGCATCACACTTCAAGAAAGATTTCAGAAGCAGCACACAGAAGTCCTCAATCCAGGTATGCGATCCTTCCCAGATGATGCTAAGTGATCCTTCCTACCAGCAGCACGCGCAACATCTGGCTTGGCTACTGAGCATCTACGACCCGGCAGCCACAGCCTGGATGGACACGCTCTCAACAAAGAGGACTTGGGTGATAGACAACGACACCTTCCAGAGTGCTGTCTGTTTTCTGTTGGGGGACACTCTGGCACCTCCAACAAGCTGTGAGGCGCCTGTCCTTGCGGCCTTGTGCCACAACTTCAGGGCTTGACACAGTGCTAGAAATACATAAACATCACCTCTCCAACATCCAGCCAGGGGAACAAGGATATGACAGCAGAGGTGATGTGGTTGTGTTGAGCTTCAATGACATCCTTAATGTGGAGGTCTCAGTGGTGCAATCCAGGTAGCATCACTCTGAGAAGCGCCGCAAGCAAGAAAGCAGGTGCACCAGCTGAGAGAAGGGATGCGGAATAGCGGAGAAACCATGAAAGAAGAGGGGATGAGGAGTACAGATTTATTCCATTCGGTGTTGAGACGTGTGGAAGGCCAGGTGTACCAGCTGAGTGGTTTATTTGGGAACTTGCAGAATGTGCGCTAGTGGGAACATGTCAAAAGCAGCGTTTGCGATATTTATGCACAAAGAGATTAGTGTCTCTCTTATTAAGGGCAATAGATACATGTTTCAGCGCTACGTCGGGTCACTTGCATGAAGTGTAGAGTTTGGCTTCAAACGAGGAGCGTATCTCCCTCTTAAGAGTAGAAAGTAGAATTCTACAGTTGATTCAGGCATGATAATAGCATCTGCTTTAATTGCAATTGTAAAAAATGTTCGGGACATGCGTGGCTTCGTTGCAGTTGAAAGCTCGATCATCTCCGCACGAAGTAGCTGCTTTCATGTAACAGAATCCTTGAAAAACTTTGACATCGGAGACCATGAATACACGGAGCCTGTGACGCGAGTTTGAGTTGTGTCCACGAGTTCAGTGCGGGATATCCTGTTCCGGTATCCGGTTCAGGAGTCAAAGCTGTATTTCCTTCATTGCTAATGCAATACGAAGCGTTCAGCCTACCGAGCATGATTTTTGTGACTATATTGAAAGGCAGCATGTAGTAGTCTGAACTGATTTATAAGTGATTTATAAGTTATCACCATGGCGAATGTATCTCAACTCCGAGATTCAACCACGCTTCGAGATTGCCCTCGATATGGCTATTTCGAAGCGATCCCTAGCGTACATCAAGGTAGGCATGCTATTTAACTGACCACAATGTCATCATGTTTGTTAGTCGGGTTTCAGGGGTGGTAAAGGAGATGTGTGAGCTGGCTGCACTGGGAATGACGTAGGTAAGAATTGTAGCTTTGATTCCATACTAGGGAAGATTGCAAACACTCAGTTTTTGTTTCTATCTAGTATCCTTTTCTTCACCGTTCGCAGTAGCTGTATCACCTGGTCTTCGCCTTGCCCTTCCTGCGTGACTGTGACGTGACCAGGTAACGGCCGAGCAATCCTTGTACGATGTTCACTATTCAATGAATAACGTAGAAACCCACACCGATGCCGTAAACATGATCCTGTCATTTCCGTTTCCTCTTAAAACGCGTAGCACATGGTCAGACGTATCCCCGATTAAATCGTTTTACGGGGAGACACGATGGGAGAGCTAGATAAACAAGGGGATGAGGCGTGAAAATGGATGCAAACGAGAACAAAAGTGATGCATTGTATAACGCACTTGTGTTGGGTGGAAATGGATCTTCGTTGCTGAGGGAGTGTTTGGAGCATCGGCCGGCCTGGAGACTACATGAGCGAGGTGTTGATGAGCAAGGAAGTTGGAACCTGTGGTGGGGCTCCAATGGACAGCCGCTCCGTCGTGCTATTAGCCGTCTCTCAAACAGTGTGCCATCAACATAAAAACATCTCCGTGACTCAAACCGTTCGGTTTGATATGCTTACAATTAACGTACATTGCGACCTTTGCGCTTGCAGAAGAATTGCCGGCACTGAGAGCGATGAATCGTCTGCCAAATGCACACGAGATCGCCACCAAGGCGAGGCTCGCGTACCATCTATCGCGGCACCTGTCCAAAACTGGCAAGACCACGGAATATATACCAGAGACACATGTTGTATCTGCAAAGTTACAATTTGGGAAAGAAAGAGAGCGGCTCAAACAAGCTGCGGCGCGTAACGCCAGCGATGGCTTTGGCTTAATTTGGATCGTGAAACCAGATAACAAGAACAGAGGCACAAACATTTCGTTGCACGTTAGCATGGGTGTGCATCGTGTTTACATGGTGTGCCGAGACGAGTGTTTGCAACGGGGCCTGCTCGTCGGTCTATTCCGTTCATCACAGATGGGCTGATGCAGATGATGCGCTAGCACAAGTCAACATGAAGGGTGCCGTGGGCTCGACATGGATCATTCAGAAATACATCGAAAACCCGCTCTTGCTCGCTGGCCGAAAATTTGATATACGTTCTTTTGTTCTAATCTCAGCTCGCAAACAAGTGTGGATGCACTCGGAGAGCTACGCAAGAACGAGTAGTACTCGATTCCATCTTCACAACCTGGAGGACAGGTGAGCGTAGCAAAGATCCTTAATGCGGCTTCATTACTTCGCGTCGCATGACCTTGGCACAAGAGCCTTCGACGCACCATTCAGGTCTATTCACTTGACAAACGACGCGATTCAGAGCCGTTATGACCATTACAACACTTTTGAAGACCACAACAAGCTGACCATGCGAGCACTCCAAGAAATGCTCGATGCGCAGCAGCAAAACATCAGCGTAGAAGAGCAGCTAATCCCGCAGATGAGAAATGCTGCCTCCGAAATTTTCTCAGCTGCTCTTCCACACTTAAGCCATCCGTGCTCACACTCATGTTTTGAGCTTTTTGGATTGGATTTCATGGTCACAGATGCTGGCAAGGCAGGTTCACCCAATCCTCGATATGTCCACAAGACACCATTATGGAACCAATCATTCACTACAGTACTTTCTTTAGACCAACCTGAACCATGCCCCAGGTGATACATGCCTCAACAGACTCGCTGTTAGCTTCACCTACAAAGACGTGGCGTCTCATGTGACTTGGAAAAACACAATACATTCCTAGTTTTCAATAGTAGCAATCAAACCCACATGCTGGAACAGCCCTTGCATACATGTACGGTCAAAGCAGTGCTTCTAGGCAACCGAGCTTGTCAGAAACGTTGAAGGCAAGCGTTTAAGTGTTCGCATTACACACTCCATGTTTGGTCCATGCAATAAGAAAGACCACGATCCCATAAACAATCCCATGAAGTTGGCACTAATCTGTGCTTGTAGCTCTTCACGAGTTGAATTGCTAGACTTGAACCGATTCTGGTGTGTTGGCAAAAGAAGCAGGGGAGGAAAAGAAAACTAAAACGGGTGTTGTTTTGCATCGTATAATTAAGATTGAAAAGTCAGTGAGATCATGTAGGTGTTCATTATTGAGGTCAATTCTTGCCCAGCGCTGGGCCTACATGGGCAAGTTCTTCAAGACCTGCTGCCCCGTGTTGTTGAGGAAGTTTTTCAAAAAGCAATTGACCCCATCTTCCCCGGTAGTGCAGCAGACACAATCCCCTTATATGGTTTCCAGCGGCTTCCTGTACGGACCCCTCGCAGGCACCAACAGTATTTCCCCAACAAGCGAGGTGGTATGACGCCTGAACAACCTCTGGGCACATCTACCACAAATCTTTACTAGTGCACGGTTTTCATAACCTTGAATCTCTGAGCAAGTCACACCAGGGTGTACAGTGCACTTTCATCTTGCGGAAGGTAATTTAAACTGTGAAACAAACACTCGTGTTTGGCACTGCAGGATCCTTAAGTCCGTGTCAACGTTTGGGTTCATTTGATCACTCAAATGGCAAGATCTCGAAGCACATGTCTCTGCAAGAACGCCGCCCAGCACAGCCCAAGAAGCCTCTCCCCACTGCTGGCACAGTGTGAGATTAGAACGGCGGTGCATATTCTTATAGTTCTTAATGCATGTCTGCAGTATCTGCTGACACATTCTTATCATACACCCTGATTGTAACAATACCATAATCTGAACAGTCACAGAACACTTGACATGTAAAAAGGCTTGGATGTTGGTGAGTTCACAGGAGAATGCACTTGCTTTAAATTTGATGCTCTAGAATTGTGAGTTTGTTGCTCAAGTTTTCATACCATAAGTGAAAGATAAGTGAGGGTGCTATACTACAGCAATGGTTCGATTGTCCTCTTTTTTTGTCAATTTCATTGACATGAATTTGAACACCGCACACTGACACATCATACCTGCTTGTTGGAGAGAAAACCCGTGTCATGATTTGCAATGTTCCCACAGCTGCTCCAAGATATATGCAGGAATTGCAGCTTTGTGGCAATCAACACCCTAAGCATAGATGTCACATTTTGATTGTATGTACACGCACAGCAACATTACATTCTTTGACTTAAACTAGAGAGGGCACTGGTACATCCTTATAGTTGAAGCCTCACTGGATAAGTCGGGATTAACTGTAAGATACAACTCTGCAGGTTGGCCTGTCTTCCAGATTTGGGTAGAGTATGCTCATTGTTAGTGTAACAAAGCAGCCTTAAGTGCAGTTCGTGTCAAGTCAATTAAAACATGCTCTACTGTATGAAATAATCAAGAGTCATGTTCTATCTTGATTCAGTCATTATGCCAGATCTGAGAGTGCATGCTACTGTATTTACAGTTGGTTGTTGAATGCGCATTCTAAACATGAACAGAAAAGGGTGTAAAGCACTTCATTTTTTGCTTTGTATGCAAGGCTGGCTTGGCATACTTCGCTCATCCTCAAACACACAGAAAACCCAGGTTCTATACATACATGTATGCTTTGGAGGTTCCTGGAGAGTTAGTGGGGCTCACTGCATATATTCCACAATCGGTAGCCATGCATCATTGTTATATTCTAAATCTGAAGTATCACCACTCCAAACATGTTGCAAGGTAGCCTCTTACGTTATGGGAGCTCTGATTGGAAATGTCATTCAATTACGCAGGGGAAAAACCACCCAACGATCAGAAAGGTGCTTTACAGGAGATTCGTCTCATTCTGTTACAGCACTCATTCAGACGTTGAACTCGTTCTCCTACAGCATGTGGCAATAATCTACAACCATACGACCATAATTTCCCTGAAATATTACAAGCGAACAAGCAAAACTACTATTCCACGTTGTCACCCCTGCAGCTCATGTCCAAATCCTCCACAGTGAATCTCAGATTTCAATTCGGAAACCTCCTGAGCAACAAGTGCTAGCATGTCAGTTAAATGCTGGAGCTTGATATCCAGCTGCATGCGATTCGAGCCCAGCATCTGCAGTGACTTACGGCTGCCGCAAAACGATCTCCCGCCTGCATATATCACACAGACTAAAGTCTAAGCTTGCATTGTGCTCTTACCAACACTTCCTGTAATCATCGAGAAGCCCCAGAACCTAACAGCCGTGCTGCATCATCCACTCTGCGTTGTAAAGCTCCATCACACGTGATCGATCTGCTGCGAGGCCCATATGTTGACGCCGACAAACGTGGCGTGCTCTTGCCCTGGTGCCGAGACCCGCTGAATCCCGTCCCTTCCACTTGCCGCGCTATTTCAAGAACAGATGCTCGTCTAGCGTTGGCAGTGCAGAGCAGTGTGTCAGGACAATTGGCAAAGTGGTTTTCGTGCAAGACAGTCTCAGAGCTACAGGTGCTTTTCTGCACCCCGAGTGATCAACTCAGTACATGCTCAGAGCTCCAAAGAACAATCAATTGGCAGATCAAAGTGATCTTGGTTGTAGCCAGTCGGCTTTTCAAGGAACAAGATGAATGGCTTGTACCCTTGCAGTGTTTTTCCTGGACTGGTGCCAGCAGAATGCCTGTTGGATTTTGACAGCGGCTTCACCAGGCACGGCTTTGTCAGCATTGCTGACCATGCTGAACTTGGCGAGCTTGTTCATGTAGTGCTGGACGCGGGGGTTGGGATGAGAGAGATCCAGCTCAGGGGCCGGCAGCTGTTCTGGGTCTACATGGAGCCGCTTTATTCTCTTGCTGTTTCTGAGACGCTGCACAGCTTCCACATACGACAGAACCTCTTCCCTGCAGTGCTAGATCTGGTAGCCACCCAACACCATTCCAAGCTTTTACAGCTAGAGGGAAATTGCAGAAGCAAAACGGCTACATCTGTGACGTACGAGACGACGACACAAGCGATGGTAATGGTGGAGTATCATAATTCTGCCCGGGGTGTACTGAAGCCAATTCTGGAAAATCAAATTTACGACTTGCAATCATTCCTACTTATTGGGGTTTCAAATCCCAGGTTAAACTATCAGAATCATTGACAGATAGTGGGTTTTCTTACAGATAGCAGGCAACAGAAGCGTGAAGTGATAGGTATCTCTTTTGCTCTGTGATACAGGGGACTGAGAGATAACCAGAAGCGCTTTGTCAAACTTGTTGGCACCTGCTGGTGTAGCAAAATATCTGTCAGCTCCAGTTAGTTGTGTGTTGCAGAAGCTACAGAAGACGGTGCCGACCTGAATACTCCCTGAATACTTCGGATGCAGAACGACCTCATCAGGTCCGGGAACTGCTTCAGAATGTGAAGAAGAACCTCCCTGTGGAGCAAGCTGGCATCAGTGAACGTCATACACCGAGCGTTATAGTTTGCTGGGTATTCTTTGTAGAGGGTCTCTTCACCTATGACACGGCCTGAAGTGAGTACCCGGCCGCGGGCTATGACGACACCCTTTCTGACTACGCACAGATGGAAGACTGTGCGGCCTTGGACCACTGCGAGCTCCATGGGAGCATAGACTATTTCTTCCATCTGCATGGCGCACTCGACCAGAAACGCACGGTCGCAGTCTTTGAAGTAAGCAACTTGCTTCATAAGAACCTGGAAACAGCGCCTTGGTTTGAGTGTTAGAGTGGCACACGGAAAGAGCTCGCAAGGTCGTCAAGAAGACCACACGTCGCATGTGTGCGCTGCAACCTCTTGCCTTAACCCCGGGGATATGCTCGCGAAGAGGTCGTGCATGTGGTCTGTGTTCGTAGCGAAGATGCACTTGTACCTGTAAGAGACTGTCGGCTGAGGCCTGTTGTACCCGAAAGGGCTGTTCTTGATACAAAATTTTTGACTGATAATGGCTGATGGGTGCACTATCTACCAGTTTGCCTTGGCTGTGCACCTGAAGTATTGCCGTAGCTTGGTCCGAAGCTCGACAGGCATGTGCCGGTTGTCCAAAATCTTATTGAGTTTCGAGATGGCGAGATAGTAGAAATGCCTGCGCTCGTTCGCTGAAGAAAGAAGGGCAGATACTGCCCCAATGATGTACCCGTATAACAGGGCACCAAGCAGCATTACAATTGCAACAAAGATCCGCTGTGGTGAAGTTTCGGGGATCATGTCACCGTATCCAATCGTAGTTAACGTATAAGCAGAAAAGTACGCTACTGCAATGTATACCTCGGCATCTGAGGAGAGATCCATCATCCCGGTCCACGTACTAGATGGGGTGATTGAAGACTGCATACTCAACGTCGTGTATGATAATCTCACGAAAAGAGTTCCGTTTCCATCGAAATATCTCTTACAGTTTCAATGGCTCGCTTATATCGCTTGTAGCGCACCTCAATGTTAAGAAATAGCAACAAGGAACAAGAAAGCCAGTGCGTAGCCATCACAATGGTAAGAATGTGCTGTAAAATTTGAAAAAAGCTGTAATTGGCACTCACTTTCGTTTCCACAGCTTCCATGAACTTTGAAAATCGTAGAATGCGAAGCAATTTTAGGAGTCGAACGAGCCGTAATATGCGTACCTGCAAAGCCAAGCTTTTCGGGACCTTTGAATTCAGTACCAAGCGTTTGAGTTGCCCAGGCGGAGTGTGACAACGCGCACCATAGTCAACATCTTCGCGGATGCGCTTAAAAAAGGAGACAAAACCAGGTCCCATGGAATAGAGCTCGTCAAGTCAGCCATAAAGCCTGAATTGAGATAGTGCCAACGAATTCTGGCCTTTTCATAAATCATAGCTACAAAAATAGCACAATTCAGGCCTTCAACTTCTGGTACCTCATCTCCGTTAATGCTGAGAGCCAGGAGTCACACCGCCGGTTTCATGGCTGCGATATGCCAGTGAAAAACTCAATGTCATATCGACAAAAAACAATATGTCGACAATTCTGTCAGCTATAAAAACGGGAAGAGGGGGGTCCTTCATCACTCCGACATAGTACGGGGTGACCACAGATGTGTGTGCCATCGGAAGTATCATCGCCATTGACCAATTGCAATAAAACGAACCCTCTGGATGGATTGGGAACGTATTGAAGAGCAATAGAATCCGTTTGCCTTGGTGGCAAAACCTGCTGCATTGGCTTCCTAAGTACTGAAACTAAGCATATTGTTACCATGAAAGTGCGTACCAGCTCGGGGGCTTCTTGGTATTGCCATCTGAAGGAAATACAGCGCTCCTCTGTAGTCCAATCAGCTGAGAGATCATGGTGACTTACATTGTGACCTGCTGAGTATTAGGCACTTGCGAGCCAGCACGATTGCTCAACTCCGCGAGGATCAATTTAACGGATGAAAAGTTCACGAGAGAAAGAATATTATCAGCATTTCAATTATCTCTTACCTGCCTGAATATTGGGACGCTCGAATTGAACGTACATGAATGCTGCAACGGAATTTGAAGGACCAAACGAAGTAGCCTCTCAAGAAACAAAGGATAACATAGGAAATCATCAAAGAGTGACAACACTTTAGGTTTCATTACAGAGTGTCCTGTCGTCCAAGCGAAGCAAGTGGCATCTCATTGGGATAGTCCGTTGCCTAAATTTGCCACTCCGCGGAGCCTCGTCCGCAGACATAATGCATGAGAAGGTTAAGGGCAGGGGCATGAAAGTTGCTTTCGGCTAATCGAGTGAGACTTGCCTATTTCATCAAAATGATCTGATTGAAACGAATTATTCCGCCTTAGCACGTGACATGTACAGTTGTTAAATGCTGCTTTCCACCCATTAAACTTATTATACGTCCTAGCCAAGAAGTTTGACGCATGCAGCTACATCGTCACTTTGAATGCCCAGCCGGCAATTACAGGCAGAGGCTCCTTTGAGAGCTAAATGAGGTGCTTCCAGGAGATGGGGGTGATTGCTGTTGCTGCATCGCAAGTTTAAATCCCGTTAAGGAATCATTGACAAGAGTCTCGTGTGTGGCAACTCTGTGGTTGGCCTTGTAGCGAATGTAGTGCAGGACATATAAGAACTATGAAAACATTGAATCCATATCGAACAAGCTAGTGAATTTCAGCCATTTTAGGGCTTGATTTCTAGCCGGTAGTGTTCAAGCAGAAAGAGTACCTCCCTTAGTGGCTGTTATTCTTCGAAACCCAAGCATGCTCAAGATGCGAAACAGGACAAAGAGAGCTCCGAGATTAATGATTTTTTGCCACACACTCGTTCCCATCTTTCAAACGCCATAAATACGTACTTTTTCAATTCTCCTTCAACCTTTCCTGCTGACAGGACTATCTTGCAATCACCTCAGCACGTTCTCCATACCTTTGTCGGCCCAAATGAAGTAGAATCCTCACTGCACTTAAGTTCCTCAATTTTTTTTGCTCAAACAGGAGTGACAATGCAGATGACGGTTTAAAAATTCGAACTAAAAAACCTTTGAACACAAGGAAACGCCCAGGGAGCAAAGTACTTCGGTCTACTCGTCAGTGGTTGCGATCAATTTTGATTTGCCCCACAGGCATCACAGAAGAATCAATCACTGACGCATTTGCTTCGTCGCCGGGTGTGACAGGAGCACAGCAATTCATCTTGCAGAGGGTACTGAGTGAGTGACACACCAAAACCAGATTCAACCCAGATGCGAGATACAGCATTATTGTCTACAGTCGTTTTCATTGATGCACAGGCCTAGCAGTCAAGTACTAAAAATAACTCAGACCATCTCTACTTTTTGGCTACAATCTTACGAACTGGTTTAAGTTGATGGCCAACAAGAGTACGACTAGTGTGGAGATAAAAGAATGAAGACCCTAGCAGCCAGGTTACAAATTTATACATCAGCTCGCTGCTCAAGGTCAGTGTTGGACATTAACACTCCCAGTGCTCTTTGAAACAAAGCTCGCCAAGCTGTTGTACACTGACTCCATGGTGGGGCGGTTGTAAGCATTGTCTTTCCAGCACAGCTGAACCACTTCCCTCAGCTCAGATGGCCAAGAAACAGGTACATGGGGCCTGCACAACACCAAGCTTTCATACAGACACAATCTCCTGTAACTATAAAGAGTTCTCAATCAAATTTACCTCAGTTACCATACAGTTGACAAACTACGAGTTTGTTGTACAACAAAAAATATTCATGAAAGCAGTGCCAAGGAGCGTACCTCTCTCCTTCAATGGCCCCAGATGCATGCCTCTTCAGCGCTTCATCATCTGTTAGTTTCTCCAAGTCCGCGCGCATTGCAATCTCTGTTGCAAGAAGCTCGCGCTTAAGTAGCTCATACATGATGACGCCAAATGAGAACACGTCTGAAGCTGTACTTGCTTCACCTCCCTCCAAAACTTCTGGCGCAAGGTATGGGATATCATCAAACCCCGTACCTGTGCAGTGCCACAAGCTAAAACCACTTTCTAGCTTCTTTCTCCATCAAAAAAATAAGCCAAAGCAAAGCTCTGCTGATTCATATCCTAATGTAAGTAACTTGTGAAGTCAACAACTTTTTTCTAACACAGCCACTATTCTCAAATAAGTCAACTGTAGAGATGTCATTATACCATTTCAACGGTTGGAAATTAACATTTCTCTCCTGATTCCATACATTTAATAAGATCAGCCAGAATCAAGAAACATTAAAATGTGAATGGGGTAGCTTGGTGCTGTAAGAGGTCTTTCCAGGATATATTACTCAGAATCACTGTAAGAAAAAATCACTCTCCACATTGTCACAAAAGCACGTGCCGAACTAGATTTAAAGCTTCTTGGGGCAGGACAACTGGGTTAGACGGGACAACGTTTCTTAGACTTGGAAGAGTGCTAGTGCAACTTGTAGCAGTTATGTCTGTCTGGGGATCTGTCCTAGAGGCGCGCACACTGCTGGGTCAATTTTGAGCAGAGGAGCGTAGATAGCAGCACATCTTGTCTAATGGGTGCACATGAACAATAGTTTCTATGCTATGCCGTACAGAAACTGTCTTAATTCGTGGCTAGCAAACCTCAAACTGTGATTTTATTCTGCGCCGAAAAAGAAAGTACCATGATTTGTGGCATCAGGCCCTTCATTTAACATAAAGTTTGCTGAGAGAAGAGTGGGAACGCGAGTCACGGATCATCGCATGCCGCGACGCGGCTGGCAGTAAGTACGGACTCACTGCCAGCCGCGCCGCGGCATGCGCTGCATGTGGACCCGGCCACTAACGTGATGGGACAATGAAAAAACTTCTCAGCTGCGGCAGGCATTCTATCTCCAATACTGTTGCGGCATGCGACATCACAAGTGAAGACCGGACAGATGGTGCCACAGCTGTAGATATAGTGCAGTATAATCAGTCCCTCCCTCCCTAATGCACTGTATTTCAACCGAAGCTTGACGTCACCATTGTGGAAACCCACAATGGTGAAAGGCAATAGTTGAAAAGTTATTGTACCAAAACACACGGTCACTCCAGTGCTATCGCTCCATGAAATGTTCATGTGCTTTGTACCACAGTGAGCTAATGTTTCCCAAGCCACAGGAATAGAGCTCATCACAGCTACATTCAGATGTCGTTTTATGAAGCCTCTTAAGGTATAATTCATCTCATAACAATCTGCACCGTATCAATCGAGAACAGAATCCCGATGAGTAAACCAATGTGCTCAACGGCATGAATATCACACTCTGAGAAACCCCATACAAACTGTGAAGATGATGATTCATGGTACAACGTGGTGTGCTTGGTGCCGCTGTTAATGATTCATGAGTGCAAACTCCTGAAGGCGTGGGGGCTGTGCTACATCCCAATACCTTTTTTACCCTGCTGAAGCACAGCATGAACCCAGCAAGAAGTCTGAGATGGCACACTTCCATACCGCACTTACATCAAGAGTTTCATCAACATTTCTCACCCAATACTATGCCACCATTAAGCTACATTGAACATTGTCATGTTCTCTTCAAATGCACTTACAAGCTAACTTTTTTCACTGTGCTTCTTGAATAATCTGATTTTCGTCAGGATGGAACCTTGAGCACTGGATTCAGACAGGCAGTGAATTCAATTGTGACACACAAGATATTCCAAGAGAGGTAAAGACAGCACCTCTACCG
>JAULKQ010001021.1:0-17707 GCA_032356285.1 Smithsoniella earleae
ATAGCGGTGTCATGCCTGAATATGCTTTAATTGCATCTGTAACGTTAGTGACGCGGAGGCAATCATGACAGAGAATAATTGGTGCTTTGGAAGCAGTTATACACATTGCACTGATCCCGAGGTCTCGTAAGTTACTCCTCTGGTTCCGAGAGACCTTCTACTGGAGCTGACCCGACTGTTCGTATACATAGTTGAGTTGAACGCCTGATTACGAATGCATTGCTCTGTCTGAGATATGTCATCGCTGGTGTTCAATTTTGTGTGAAAAAAAACATCACGGCGGGCTGCTGCGGAGCCAGGAGCTGTGGATCTCCACGAGCTTGTGTGGGCCTGTTAGACGTGGTGGCCATGTGTGAGTATCTGGGGGCTCTGCTTGATGATAGACCTGCACGTACAGTAATGCGTCTTAGAGTGACACCTCATGTAGCATGAGCATTATTTGAGTTGTATTGGAGTAACGTCCTGAGTGGAGGTCGTCGACGGTTGGGCCATGCATCCCGGCTGCGCGATGATGATGATGACTCGAAGAAGCGATAGTCGCCAATTGCCCCTCTCTATCCACTAGTAGAGGCATCCACTAGTATTTCGTCGCTTCACAGTGGAACCTCAGGGCGCCTTGGCTGTGCTCCCGGGTACGTGCGAGCAAGAGGATGGTGACTCAGAGGATGATGAAGAAATATTTTATCACAATTCTTTTGCCAAAGGCTGTCGGTGAAGAATGTTATGCTTGCACGTTGTGGGGATGTTCTGAGCAGTGGCTAGCTTTGCAGTGTACAATTCAATTAGGACTTATTGTGTGAGATTACAGACAAAGAAAAACATAGCATTGGACATAGTGAGCATATATATTGCTCTGCATGAGTGCTTACCAGGGCTAGGCTGTGCCTCCAGGCTGTGCGTGGGGTATGCAATGGCTCTGGGCAAGAGATTGCAACAGGGATGGAGGGGATATGGCAGTTCTCTTGTACTTGGGCTTGACTTCTCAGCCAATGCTGTTTTATCATCACCTCTGCTGCAAGGAACCCTCAAACCCCTGCACAAGAAAGTATAAGATAAGGGTAGGCCAGTGCACTGTCAGCAATTGAGTTCTCAGTTCACATGGCACTCATTCAAGGAACTACAATCTGAGCTGCACAGCTGCTTCCTGAGTTTTCATCCGAACACAGACTAATATGGAAAGTAACTTACACACCCCCGTCATCTACCATTTTCACAACGCCAAATCTAGAGCTACCTCGTGCATCTGTTGTCCTGACACTGATTGTAGGTTGGGTGATCCTGTGAAGGCCCCCTTTTGTACTTGTGCTGGATACTAAGGCTTGGTGTCTCAACATTGGATATGAGGTATTGGACCAGGCATTCGAATGATTGTGGTTGCTGTTTCTACAGGCCCTACTGCTGAAGTACCGTTGTATGGAATTGCAGCTGCTCAACGCTGCCTAGAAGAATTTGATTCCCTCTTAGAGTATCCAGGAACTGTCAGTGGTTGCACATGGTGTGAGGCAAGATGCCTCTTTGACACACATCGGGTGGCGAACATGCTCCTTGCCCATGAGGACTGCACATCAAACTCTACTCAGCTCAACCGTGTGCCCCACCAGTACTCAACTGCGATCAAGCAGTCCTTCTCTCTACCTGATAGTAGCCAGAATTTGATGTGTATAAAAGTGTTGCTGAATGTTAGTAACAAGTCCGTGCACCAGACCAATCAAACATGTTTTGTGCTGGAAACCATGGCCAGTAACATTTGAATTGCTTCTCCCTGGTTCCAGCAAGGAGTCAATAACTGTAGTAGAAAATACACAGAAAGGATAGTATTACCATGACAAGCTCTGTGGCAGCAGTTAGCAGTGCTTTTCTTCAGTGTGAGTCCTGCAAACACTCTGACAACTCTAGTGAAATCGAACCAGAGTATCTCACAAGAATCATAACAATAATTCATTTTGTATCATCCATAGAATGGCAACAAAGAGTAGACTGCATTACAGTATTCATGCTCTCAACATAGTCATGACTTCACAAATTCACAACAAAGATTTATAATGGGTGTACTGCACGGTCGATGTGGAGGTTGACAATCAATTTGAGTACATCACGTACATCTCACTGCAGGTTTCCAAAAACTCTTGATACTCACAAAAAACTATGCGGCACAAATCTGACCTGACAATCAGATCCAAGCTGTTATCGCAAAATAGCTTTTCCACTGTACAGTTGTGCAGAATCTGCTTCTCCACTTGCCCAGCAAAAGCCAGGTGACCACTCTGGGATTAAGGAAAGGAAACATAGATTCGAGATCCTAATATTTCTATTTCTGGTCACCTGCAGCTGAGTCTCAAATTAGCCTGATGACTTGAGCAGAATTTGACCACTTCCAGATGTTAAGAGGAGGTTGACACCCCGAGCCATCCCTATTCTTTCTCATAAACTCCATGTATCCCTTCTTGACCTGCATTGCACTTCTGAATAGGAAATTATTAGTTAATAGAGAAGTCTTGGGGAGTATTCCTGTTTAATTTTCTGCCGTTTCCCAAACAGTGATTCAAGTTCTTCACTATGGAGCTCGGAATGACAGATGATAAGCAGTCTATATGAGAGCAATACCCTAATATATCAAAGGACGCTAGCTTGTTCGACATTCCGATCACTTTCATTCTGAGCCCTCACTACATCTCTCCAACTAGGGAGGTAGGCTTAGACCTACTCACATGGAAATGGTACAATGTACGTTAGATTTGACACCCCAGTAGCTAGCAGATTAAGTGACAAGTATCAATCCAATTTCAAGTGTCTTAGATGCGGTGAAACTAACTTGATCTCCAAATTGTTTCTGGCAATACTTCCAATTATGTCTGGGGTGTACTGTCAATTTGTTGTGCAGAGTCAGTTAAGTCTGGTCGATCCTTACACGACCAACCTCCACAACACAGCCCAGGCACTTTCCCTGATGCACCGCCTGAAGCCCAGCGACAAGTGGGTATAGCGCTTGGTCGCACTGCTGCAGAGCAGCTCCTGAAGCCACTCATCTCAGCCCTCTGCAGCCGCCTACGGCACATTCTCTGTCGATTGCCAGCCCTTGCAGTGTCGGAGTTTGAAGCTCGTGGCGGATGTACTATGAGCAATTCTGCTGCTGCCCCACCCCCACCAGCGAAACTAGCAGAGAACTTTCAGCGAGCTTTGGAGGCAAAGACCCAGGAGCTTGTATCTGCTGTGCAAGTGCTGTCCCTTCACTTGTTCTTGCCAGTTGTGATCAACTGCTTAACCCCTTACATGTTGACTATGTGCCTGATGGCTGACGTTGTAGTTCCATGTTTTTCCATCTGCATGGAACCTGCCCATTGGATACAGGAACTGTGAAAATCCGACACTGGATAACTTTTCTGTATGACTGTTGACTGAGTGTCATATCCTGCACGCAACGCAGGCCTTAGCTACCTAGCTTCGGCTTATCATTCTGCATGCTTGTGATATGTGACCAAACTTGACTTCACTGGACAGTGAAGCCTAGGATCAGACAAATTGAGAATAACTTTTTGTGAAGTGACCCTCCCTCCAAATGTATGTAAACAACGCAATTCAGCCCCTTTTGGTATTTTATTTGCAATGCACAGACTCTTCCAAGTTGTAGTATGGCTCAATGTACCACTGTCTACAAATGTGGTACCAGTTTTCTACTCAAAGCACTCAAAATAGCTGTCCATAAGCTGGCTTGTGAAGCATCTTATGTGGGTGTTAGTAGAATCTAATCATGGCCTGAACTGAGAATTTAGAGTGCATAGCGTACGTGGTTTTCCCAAGCTCTTAGTTTGGTATTGCAGGAGCATATCCAGCAGCAGATTTCAACAATTGTCAGGCACACACGCCTACCGGTGTGTCAACTAGTGCCATGCACTCCAGCCTCACCAGCTTCACTCTGGGTGACAAATCCCCTGTGCAGTCATAGATCTTCCCTGGCTGGGGCATGCCCCTTGGCTGCTACCTCTCCTCCAAGTGCGATAATCTAGGATAAGTTTTCATCCTATTTCCCCCTCCATTCAAGCTGTAGAAAGATGAAGCCTGAGAAGAATACCTGCCAGAGTGTTGTCTACAATAGTTTCCAACTTGGGGGCTGGGTGATACTTAGATACACTGCTCAGCATGTGCTACAGTTCCAGAAGTCAATGCTTGCGGCGCAGTTTGCAAAACTTGGAGCAACTTAACAAACTTGCAACACCTGATACATTAAAATTAAGTTCATTAATAGTAAAAGCTCACCAATGAAGCACAGTATCAATGAAACTACGCTTGCGGTCCCAGAGGTTTTTGAGTGACCAGTTCAGTACAGATAAGAGGCAATCATTAAAAGCTGCTGATGCATCTTTGGTCACATTGAATCATCGAGCGAAGCTGTTGTGTTTTGAGTTCTGAGTAGAAGGCAAGGGTACCTCAAACTGTGAGGGAGCATGTAGTCCATATTGACTGGCGTTGCAATCAGTGCATACACATTCAACAGGAACAGCTCCCGTAAGTTTATCTAGGCTGTGTCACAATGCCTCAGTGCTACTTTATGAATGATTGTCCATGTACTAACTCAACTCATTTGCTCACAATAATCACATGCAATTCTACCTGATTCAACATGTCGGCAGCAACCTTTTGGGAACACATTGAGTAAGTCACAGTCAAGCTCTATGTAACTGGGGGCATCCCTGGCTGATCAAGAAAACAAAACAGTAACCCTCGACCAACTCCCTAACGTGTTTGGCTCCATGTCCACAGCCGTGATGATTGTGCAAGGCTAGTGGGAGTCCTGGGCACACAACACTTCATGTCTCATGTTGCAGAACTGCATATTATAGATGAAATTGGATCATCCATGGCTGAAGTTCACTTTGTTTGCATGAAACTACTAATTTGTTAAACTTGCAACTGATTCAATCTTCCAAATCATGTAGAGGCTTGATTGTTTGCTCACTCTTGATATATCTGGGATTGGTAAGAGATGTCATAATTGGTGATTTCCACTATTTCAGTGCTGTGATCCTCTACAATGTACCATCGCACAATACCCATACCACCTTGCTGTGTTCAACTGTGGAACTTGCAGCCTGTGTGATGGAAGTGAACCACTATAAGAATATTGCTGATTGGCTAGCCGTCACAGAAATCCTGCTCTCAAGAGAAGTATGCGCCTTCTTTCTGATGGTCAATTGCCAGTTCGAGGCATTTAAATTATTATTTTGACTGCAAACTTATTGTGTGTTTGAGTTAGGGTTGGGCTGGGCAGGTCATAGTGAATGATGACCTGTTGCAGTTCCTGCTCCCCAGGCAGTCTGTGAAGGAAAAGAAAGCTCTTGTGATGGCAGTGATCTAAGCGGAGATATTGCTGGGCTGGCAGCAGCAGTGCGAGGCAAGCCCGACTCATCTTATTCAGAAGCATCTGAGGAGTCATCACAAGGATCTGATGAACCTCCTAGCCACTCAGAACAAGAGACATCGCAAACAGATAAGCATAGTACCCAAAACACGAGACACAGTGATAGTGTCAGCGGTAGAGGAACCACAGTATGCTCAACAACTCTTGCTGTGTTCTGTAATGCTGAGTCAAACTTCAGGTGACAACGATCTGAATCCACATGGACAGCTTTTGACTACTAGTGCAAGGTCTTCTTGCTTGAAATCATATTCAGGATTCTGTGTTTCTCAGGAATCATCATCTGATGACAGCACTGCAATGGACAGTACATATCAGCCACCGTCAACTGCCAATCGTCACAGTGATAAAGCTCCGGCAAAGATCTCACCAATGGAGCAAGTGCATGCATCGTACAGCTCAGATGAGGGTTCCCAGGACTCACTCCAGAGCTATCCTTCAGCTGTACACTCCTCACACCGAGGAGCTGGACAATCTGGAGCTCGCACAGCTAAGGGCTTGGACCACAAGCACCATGCTCAACATCATCCTGAAAAGAAAGTATCCAAGAAAAGCCACAGTAATAGCAGAGCAGATTCCACCACTGCCCGCAAAACTTCCTCTAAAACAACGGTACTTATGCTCACGAACACTCATTACTTGCCAGCGATAACGTAAATCCTATCCAACTACAAGAAACTTCCTGAGCTCTTCACAAGTGTGTATTTTGTGCTCGAATATCATTTGTGCTCGTCAAAATGACCATAGCAAGGAATAATTCTGAGTACCAATGTAGCGATTCATCCAGAGAACTGGAGCACATAAACGATTAGCTAGGTAGCATATACCCGCAAAACGAAAGACTTTTTGTTGAGCGGTCCTCTTTACAGTGATCTCATAAGATGCCAATCAAATGTGACGGTCATTTGATTTCTGGTCCAGGGAAATAAGAAATCTAAACAGGGTCACCCAACAGCCCCACAGGAAGAGCCAACAGCAGATGACAGTGATCAATCTGAAGCAGAAGTGAGGCAAAGAACTCCGAGTAAGAGTGCTCCTGGTGGTCTGCTCAAAGTTAAGGGTGCGTGGAAGGTCCCAGCTGGTGCCCACGACAAACAACCATCATCTTAAACGCTTGCTGCATCCTTATCAATTATAATGCAGAAATTCTGTACAGCGTGCCTGCTAGCGCTATGCTTTTCATACATGATTCAGAAATAGCCTGATATGAACCATCTAAAGAGTGCTCTAAAGATCGCGTAAGTTTGGAAAAATTTACTGCAGTCACATTCATCTCTTTGTCCTGCTTTCAGATAAATACAATGCGAAGTCCAAGTCAAAGCATCGTGGCTCTGAGCCGAACCACAAAGCTAGTAGACAAGCTGCTGATTCAAGCCAGGATGAAACTTCCAGTACAGCTCAGCACAGCAGCCCGAAAAGCAATACTTCCACTGCCAAGGTGATTCTTTTTGTGCAACTTAACTTAATAAATGGCAGTTTCAAGCTCCTCAAAATATTATCGATCACCATCATTCCCTCTTTGATAAGGCTATGGTTGTGAAGGACGGCTTTTTACACAGGATATTATTCAGCATTATGTAACCGTATATCATCTCTAGAGTGCACTGTGAACCATCTATGGTGCAGTTTGATTTTTCAGAATTTGTCAACAATTTTTTGTGTTGTGCTATCATTGCAGCAGAGGGAGTTGCAGTTGCGATGGAGTCTTCCAAAAGTGGTGCTCCAGATTGGTTGGCTATCCAAGCTGAAAACTGCACATTCAACTTTGCCAGTAGGGAGCATATGATCAGACTAATCCATTGCACTGACTTCAATTGAGTTGCTTTGATCCTCCAGAGAGTCATGCTTAAGCAGAATTGTACTTGAATATCCTTTCATTAGCTTTGATTGGCTGACAAGCTCATTATGGTGGTGTCATACTTTTATTGTACATATAGAACTTAGATTCAAAGTACCTTTTCAAACACAATGCTTGGTTTTCAGCAATGTCATTTGTAGCCTGCAGCTGATCTTTCTGACATGTGATCCTAATTTCTTACGGGAATGTGCAGAGGACTGATCTAGACGTACAAGTGTATCCCAGATCATCAAGTTCAATCTAAGCATGACACCAAGAGTCATAACCACACTTCTCCTGCAGTGTAAAGACAGTTTCCAATGTAGCTCCATGCACTACTAAGTATCTAGATTCAACCCAAGTTGCCTGGATATTTATATACTAGGCTGGATTCAAACCTCTGCTGCCAAAGCATTATGCACTGTTTTGGCAAAGAGAAATATTTTTTTCTGCATAACGGAGGGTTTTCATGGCAAAAGATATTCATCTGGTTATGCATAACACTCTAAAAGGAGTGTTATGAACTCACAGAGTGTTCAAGGTATTCAGAAGCGGCAGCGAAAACAAGAAGAGAATAGTATTATGAGTTACATTGCCAAGATCCGGTGGGGCTATTTAATTTGTCACCATAGTGTGCATCATCAATCCAGTGGAGGTTTGTACTTAGTCTAGAAAATGTTCAGTAACTGCTAACCTTGGCTAGAGCTTCAATTGAATTCATTGTTGCTTTTTATACAGCTGCTTTTGAATTCTTGTCGTCAGTGTTTTCAGGAGAACTAGGAGACCAGAAGTCCAGTGGATTCGTCACACAAAGAGAAATTTGACCCTCTCTATTCTTAGTCCTTTCTATCATTGAGTCATTGTCAAACCATGTTAAGTTATGTGAGGGCCTTGAATTCCCCAAAGCTGGAAGGCTGTGGCAGTCAAGATGGCATACTGGTCAAGCTGAGGCATAAACTCTGATGTAGTGTATTTGATGGTTTTTGATCATCTTGTAGAGGCTCCCACTGAATTGAAGGGTTGCTGCATGTGAAGAAGGGAAGCCACGCCAAAAAGTCTGCTGTTTCTACCACCAGCAAAGACGGCCACAAGTCATCAAGAAGCAGCTCCCCTCGGTCCCCACCACTAGCAGGTATCCCTGCCCTCACTCACCTTGAGCCCCAGCAACTTGCATCTCACACGAGTTAGATCATGAATCAGAGCCTAGTCCCGGCAATGTTGTGGTCAAAATCACCACCTCGATCAATGATGACATAATCTTCACCAGTGGAGCTAATCAATTAGATGAAATTTGAGATGTCGTTGCAGTTAATTGTGCAGAGAAATCAATTCAGCTTTTCAGACTTATCCATGTTTCAAACTGTTTATCTCCGTGCCGGAGAAAGTCTACCGGATTTCCGTGTTGGGAACTCTGTCGCACTGAAGTTCTACTGCTTCTTTGAAGTTGATCTGGATTGCTTCCAGGAACTCCCATGGCACACGAGAATTCCCAGACTATAGCAGGCTGGCATGGCCCATCAGCCAAGTCCCAGGGCTCCCATGCAAAAAAGGCCAAAAGCGTACAGCTGGGCGTTTCAGGTATGCACTCCGTTCACACGCTTGTTTTGGAAAGTACCCCAAAGACAACATGCCAAAGCATCAAACAGGAAAAAATGCAAGAGCTGCGCTACTTTTTTTATTCATCAAGTGCTATGTGAAATCCTCCTATTCCGTTCCTTCTTCCAACAAGCAACGGCCCACATATACATGTAGTATGCTTGTAGTGAATGGTCAGTGGGAATTGCAGGAAGGAATCTTCTCTGTCTCACATAGGTTGATCCACACGTCATGTGAATGGTAAAACAACGTCAGTCTTACCCTAGGAATCTGGAACTTGCATGTAGAATCAGGTTTTTGTCTCTATAACCATAAGCCGCACCTCTGACAGTCCCTCTCATTTGTTCAATGGCACAGAGTACTCCCACAGCAGACTGTGTATCTATTAGACCTGTCTTTGCATCCAGGAACGATTTTTTCTCAAGTGATTCAAGGTCTGTACACTGTTCTAGATAATTTTACAGATTTATAGATCTGGGAAAGGATCTGTTGGTATAATTATGTCCAGCAGAAGTATACCTAGATTCTCAGTGCTCGACCTTCTGTGAAACATTTAGAACTGAAACGTAGGTCAATTTTACATGACTGTGTTGCAGGGGGCTTCTTGGATTGATGCTAGATTTCCTGTGCGTCAACTTTTTGATCTGTGGCAGTGTATTACAATCCATAACCTTGATTTGGCTTGTGAGTTGAGCATCCCAGTTGTGTGATGTTGGAAACAAGATGAGCAAAAAAGCCCTTTTATGCATTGGCCAGCAGCCAGCAGCCATGCAGTACAACCTTTCTAGCAAAACTGGCCAAGACGCAAAACAGTAGTCTTTTTTTGTGAATCTCTAGCCAATGTAACGGAGAGAAATTTGCTTGGATTGTGAGTGCTCTACGGTATCATGGTGTTTTTTCAACTGGCCTTGCAGCAAGGCTTTTTGGAACATGTAGGGGTTGTGCAAGCTCAGAAGTACAGGCACATATCTCCTGTATTAATATACCCTGCAACTAGGGCTACCATGTCCAGTGATATCTGTACACAAGCTAGGCACAGTTGTTTCAAATCCAAGCACTGTGCATTACTGACTCTGTTCATTGTTTGGGATTCTGGTTCACTGGCTGCACTAAAGCATACTTAATTTTACGTAGTTATTGGAGAGCTTTAAAACTCTGGCACCTAGGTGTTCTTGTCTCCAGCACGAAGTCATTCAGAGGTCCCAGAGATTGCTCAAGCTGATTTACCGAATAAAGTATCCAAAAGCACGCTGGAGACTGGCCCTGTTGCAGTTTTCTCTGAGACTGAGCCAGCCGAAAACTGCCAACACTCGCAGTTAGGTAAGTCTAACTTCCATGCTTCGATGTGAGCATCTGATCCCTGTACGAGCTTGTCGATGATATGTTCGATGAAACTCCAAAGTATTTGTCAGGGTACATATGCTCTCAATCCAATAAGCTGGATTTAAAGAGTTAGATCCAGGATACTCATTCTCGTAAGAGGGTGACTGAGCCTGCTACTCTGCCATCAGATACCTGTGATTGTGAACCATATCAGGCGTCTTTCATTTGTTTTCAGCTACAATCAGTAATGGCCGTGTGCAAATGGTAAGACAGCAGATAATTCGCCTTGATAGCTGCATTTGTGGACAAGACGCAGTCGTATCCATAGACTATGTGCCAAGTAAACTAGCCCATTGCACAATACCTGCCTTACCTGGTTTTAACACCAACGTGGAACAGTTTAATACTTTCTTGGTCGCTGACCACATGAAAGAGGGGGCCATGACGGAAATTTATTTTCACAATATTCAAGATCTGAATGCTTTATGCTCATTACATGGATACAATCACATGCTCTCCTGGCACATGTAGCAATGTTTGGGCATAATTATCACTATGCTGCATTCACTATGTTTGCCAGAGGTTGCAAGACAAACTAATGTGCTCTGTATCACAGAGAAGGTGTCTACAGCAACCTTTTTTTTTTGCTCTGTGTGATATGCACTTCACCAATGTACGTCTCTTGTTGAATGCGAATGTAGGAACCCCACAACTGATTTGTAACCTCACCATGAATTTTCAAAAGGTTGCTCCCAGGAAGGGTGACTGTTTTGGGCCTGGTTATTTTCAATGTCAATTGATTATGCAAGTCATCCGTGATGTCACATCACAGAAATGGAAAAACACAGTATTGTCTCTTGGCTGTCTGCAGGGGATAATTCATCGCAATTGAGTGATTCCAATGCAGCTCTAGATTTGGAGCAAGCGCCTGTTCATAACCATACACAAAGGGAGAGTAGCAGCTGCCATTTAGCGCAACGCGGTGAGATTCTTCCCACCCACCCTCCTGAACTGGCAACTGTGCTACTGCTGGTCAAACACAGCTCATAATCCTTGACAGTGTGAGCTGTAATCTGCTCTGTCCCACCAGCCCGGGTTACAGCTACCTTGAGTTGTAAGGATTAATGTTGAAGTGTCCAAGCTGTGGAGAACTTTGTAAATGTTTCCCGAAACACTTTCGCATGATCCTTTTTCAATAAGTGAGCCAAGTCACCTGGGGACATAGTATTCGTGCAAATGGTGTTTGACTCGTTTGTAAGAGCTCAAAAACTTCAACAGGTCATGTCAACATTTGCAACATTTTGAGGAGTCATTAACCCAGACCAGCACTGCATCACTGAAGTTGTGATCAAATGTATATCTGCTGTGGCCAAGAATGGTTCGTCTTCTTGCCACAAGCTGGATAACGGAAATGAGGAGGTCGTATGAACTGTGGTTGTCATGCATCATGCAGTTCCGGTCGTTCCTGTTGAGACGCGTTCGAATTATATACTTGCTGCACAATCACACTGCACTCATTATTCAGGTTTTCGGTGCCTTTGAAATCTCTCGTTTCATGAGCAAAGGTACTAGCCCTTGCAGGGCACAGTCTCTTCTGCCTGAGTCAGGGTTCCTTTGTGTAGGGTCTGATACCGCAGCAGGCGCTGAGGTGAATGGAGCTGAACACCTTTCATCTACTGCCCAGGTGAGTTCTGACCGAGGATTGCCAACATTTTCTGTGGCAAGTCACCCTTGATACATTGTGCAACTGTGAACTTGACGTTTATCTCAGTAGAGGGGAGGATTCATCCCTTCTTCAGTTTTTCAAGCACTATTGCTTGAACCTGAGACACAACATGACCAGGTTTTGACCACATACCAAGTTCAATAAATCAAGCGCAAGCCTAATCGTCTCGTAATCTCATCACGCCTGATATTACTTCACACATGTGCTCGAGCAATGTTTGGCAACTGTCTAATAGCATTCAGCACAAGAGTGCAGCAACTGGGTCTGGTCTGTGTGCATGCTTGCTTGTGTTGGGGCACCGCCAGGTTTCCAGTATCCAGCTACTTATTGCGACCAAAAACTGCATCCAGCTGGTAACCAGAATGCTTTCAATGGGCCTGTTGAGATTCGCTGGGTAGCAGGGCCTTCTTGGAGATGGTATTTTTTATTAGAAGCAGCCATGTTGCTAGAAGATGCTCGATTTTGGTTGTGTTCATGCCAGCCTGAATACCATGGCACTGTCCCTCAGAATTCTCCAAAGGTCTTTCCATGCCTGTGCAGCAGGGTTCAGGTTGATATTTATCTATCTGGCTTCACAGATCTCAAAGATGCTCATGTGCTTGGTAGCCTTTGGTGTTTACAGTAAAGAAGCAGGCTGCCTAAACAGTGTGTGGTCTGCGCGATAAATCTGGTTTGTTGCGCTAAACAATTGCTCATCCATGCAGAAATCCACATCCTTCCGCAACCATCCAGGCCATTCCGATCCAGTGTACATTGCCATTATGAAGCACATTGATGCGATGTTCCATCAGATCAGAGACACAGTGGTGGATTATGGCATCACGAACTATATCAGAGCTGCACTACTGCAGCCTATCTCCAGCCTGGCGCTAAAAAAGGTGCCCCCTGAAAAATGCCCAATTCTACCCGGTGGATCAGAGTTTGTACACTAGCTATCAGCCTGTTTGGTATGGCATTGCAAAGTTACATCGGAAGCAGCAATTTTGCCTTCATCAGTTGTCACAGCAGCTCCCACTGCTATTGTTTCTCTCTACACTTGGATCAAAACTAAACTAAGCTGATTCTAAAGTTACAGATGCTTTTGAGGTGATTTGTATTGTGTACACCCCTGCTTCAGTATAGTCTCATGTGATTGATAATAATGTGTTAAAGATTCTTCAAAGGGTCAAATTGTTCTGTTGATAGTGAAACGTAGCATCAGTTGGATTGTGAGGCAGTCGTGTCTGTTGACACGACTGCCATTGAAGAAAGCTATTTCGAGGAGCGTGGTGTATCAGAGCTTGTGAAAGGTAGATTCAGGCCCTATTCATCCAATTAGCTGATAATTTTTTGTGAAGTGGCAACCAGGAAATGAAATGGATGCGAACATTGCAACACATGTAGGGAACAGTAGCAATTGAATTAACATAACCCAAGGGTGGACCTACCAATCATGCATCATGATTAGCTTGTAAGACTTATTCCTATCAACCAACCGCCAATGTGTATCCTCAGTGAATATGATACCATTGCAGAGTGGTGTGCAGACAGCCATGATGAACTTGTTTGCTGGAAGCGATGAAGACATTCTGTCTCAGTATGCGTCACAAGACACAATGCATGAAATGAGACTGCACTTGGAGCAGGCAAATGAGCAGCTGGCTACACTGCAGCGATGTAAGCGCCTGTTTGACAATATCTCAGCTGAAGATGCAAATGCCACACAGATTGGTGGAGTTTATTAGTACAAGTTTTGTTGAACGCCAGGACAGGTGCCATAACTGGGCTTCGGTGAGGCTCACACAGAAGCATTTAGTGGATCCTGGCATTTAGAAAAGCACACAGATCTCATGACCTCTTTGAGAAGGCTGTTTTCAGAGGTTGACTTGCACTTGTACATGAGTTTGCAACTAAGACCTCTCAGTACGAAGCAAAGACTGGATCACTTTTCTTTACAATACCATGTGTCACCACAGTCAGTTACTCATTGCCTAGAACAAGTATTCAAGATGATGGCAGAAATAGGTTGATGAGTTGTGCTTCTTGGAAGATTGGCTTCCCTTTCGCAGCGACCATGTTATCGCACTGAACATGCTGACAAGTGGGAAATTTTATCAAATACTATTTGTGCAAATCTGAAATCCATACTGAGATATACTGAAATCTTGTCAAAATATCAAAAGCTAGATTGACAGCTCTGAACTAAATCAAATGTTACGGGTTCGTCAAAAGTACTGTACAAGGCCAGCAATTCATGCATCCTCCTGGTGGCAACAATTTCAAGACCACCTTCTCAAATGCCTCAATTCATAACTCAGAAGATCACACTCACTTGAACACATAGGACGCCACACAAGGCTCTCAGATTTCTTCCAGGACATGGAAAACTCAACGTTCATGGCAATCATATCATACACTTCAGAAAATAAGCAATTCATGTTTCGATATAGGGGAATTAAGAAGACTCTGCCTGTCTACGTACATTGCTGTCACATGTCTCTATAGCGTGTGTATCCCGAATGGCTATCGCAAGTTCGAGTTCAGTAGCCTCTGTAGCACCGTGACGCAAATGATGGTGGTCTTGCCTGGATGAGGTAATCGAACGTTGAAACGCTCAAGCACATGAGGATACCATCTCGGTAGGATTTAGTCTACCACATGAGAACAACTCGAAAAAAATATGCCTCGTACATGTAACGGCATACCCGCCTTCTAGTATGCCTGTTTAAATTAGATTGACCTAGACGAAAAATGCCGAATTACTCTGCCGGAGAACTGTTATTCATTCGCGCGTAAGTCGTGAAACCTCTGTCCTCCGTCATTCATTCTTTTTTATCGTTCTCCTCTGTGCTCTCTTCGAGATTCCTCCATTTCCTTTTATGCCATTGTTCAATGCGGGCTGACATCTGCACACAGACCATCTACTCAATGTGCATGAACGGTTAATGTGTATTTCCTTGTGTCCACACGAAAAACCGTACGTCTAAACACAAAACTGACATGGTTGTTCCTATCAGGGTAGAATATTTTGCGTTTCTATGAATAAATGCCAATTACTGTGAGCACAGGTTGTTCATGCCATGCATACATCCCGCACCTCTTCCCATTCTCTCTCCATCATCAAGGCTCGATCGACATCTGATGGTAGAGCAGGCCGTCCTTCGATACCAAGCTCTTCGGCATGAGTTGCTACAAACTCACTAAACTGTTGATGCAAGTCCAGTTCCGCGCGGGAGCTTATTGAATGACTACTTACGATGCGTTGGTTATGGCTATTCGCAACGTGCATCCAATACACATCTCTAAAGCTATGTGGCTTGTTTGAAGTTCGAGATGATTGCTGATCCGAGGAGTATGTTGCTCTGGGCCTGCACAACAATTAGAAAATCACATCCGTGAGAGTACACCCACGTGAAATGGACCATGCACGTGCAACCAGAATCCCTGCTACAAAATCATGCCCTTCGTAGGACTCTCGGACGCAAAATAATGAGAAAAAGTAAAAATGTTACTCTCCCTAGGCGTACTACTGACCCTGAGCTTCAATTTACTCGAATTTGTGAGCACCCGGTTTAAAAATTCGTGAGCTCGGAGCACGAAACCTCTCGGATGACCGCTACGAGGCCGTTTAAATGGCGATAAAGTAAACTTTTTATCTTATTAGACAAGAATCTCAGTTCATAATGCCAGGCATTAAATAGGTCATTCCACACCGTTCATTGCTCTCCCCCCTCGTGGTACTACGGTGATGAGTCTCTCCATTACAAGGAGAGCGACGAATATCTTGCATTCGAGAACGTAAAATAGGCATATACTTGCCTTCCCAGTCCTTATCATTGCTGATTGAGCATTGACATCGCAAGCTAGAGCCTCTTGATGCTGTCACAGGAGTCGCTGAGGGGACAGCACTCAGCTGGCGATTATAGAAATTTCCAGTCCTAGACATTATATCTGAGGCCCATACAGCTTCACTTAGCACGTATTCTCTTTTCTTACACGAGCACGTAATCTGAGGTAGCTGGAAGGAACTATCAACAAGTTCTTCTCAAAGCGTCAAATTGAGACGTTCTGTGCCACGATGAGCTAGCCATTTATTCAGGGAAGGTTATTACAGATACATTGTTTACGCAGCCTTCTGGGCAGCAAGGTATGGACTATTGTGACACCTGTAGTAACAACTTCTGAAATGCATGTACACTGCGAGGAAAAGGCCTGACGTGTAAAAAGTTGTCGAGTACTGCAAGTATACATACAGTGAGCTAGGTGTCTTGGTTATGTGAACGGCTTTGAAGCTTGATAGAAACATGTAATTGCAGCTAATACGGGACCCCTTATCTAGCTGAAGTTCCCACTTTTTCAGGCAAGCCCGTTGTCTCCCATGCGAATGTTGCAACAAGTGCAATGAAAATTAACATCAGCGAAACAGTCTGTTATGATAATGCGCTGCTCTACTACTGTGGATGTGTTTGCGTGCTCTTGGGCTCTGCAGCCGTTTAAATGTGTTTACATCCCACTGGCGCCTGGGACACTGTCGCATCAGTTACTTGCTCATTAAAGGATAGGATCAAATGTTCTATACCGGAGTTCCACTTGTATAGCTGGGCGGCTTCCACGGTTGGGCAAACAATGGGCTGAACGTGCACGGCTCAGGCTCGCCCAGCAGATCATGTATCGACTAGGAAGGAATAAAATAGATGACGGTAAAATAATCCACGTCGCATTCCTCAGTGCAAGAATGTTTTTTAAACCATGTTTGTAACCTATTAAGCCGTCATTTTCAAGTTCAGCTGTCAAATAAGACCAGTCGTGAATACTTCTTGATTACTCAAGAAAGTGAGAAAAAATTATGATCCATCACGGGGCACTACAATTATTTGTTGTTGATGGATGAGAGAAGCTATCTTCATCATGTGAACATTCCCTGGGCTAGAGTACATTGGTTGGACAGAGGTTGGGTGACACACTGTTTATTAGAACCGGTGTCATACTTGCATGCACTGGCATAAAGCAAGGAGCAACCATTTTTCAGCATAGGTTACTTACAGGGGTGAGATAGGATGCCTCATCCTCAGTACTGCACAGACCTTACTTCCTGGATCAAAATCAAAAAGGGTAAGTATATTAACTGCGATGTTTACTGACTGCGATGTTTCTCGTCAAACGGAGTGTATTACCTTAAATACTAAACTAATGACGAATAAATGTCGATTTTTTTTACATTTTTAGTTACTTAGCCAGTGAACTGATGCACAGGCAGGGATGACAGTACAACCGTTCAGCATATATACTTCCAGTACACACCCTCTAGAAAAAACAAGACAAGAAAATCGTGCATCATTGATATTTGTCACTGGATATCTTGTCTGGAGCAAAAAGCTCTTCCATGATGCATTGCTGTTAGATTCACCTGCCTTCATTACGTTCAATTGCGTATCTCGAACCAGCCATTTGAAGTTTAATTTTGAGCTCAAGAAATCAAAGTGCAGAACCTGCACAAAGGCTGGAGCATGCGGCGACAGAAATAAGCAGTCAACGTACTCCATGCATGTCATGTCGTTGTTCTCCTTTTGGGCCTGCTCACAGAAGAGAACAATAACATGCACTCTTGCAGAAGTTTTCTAACTATGTCAGAATGAAGTACTATGTTATTGCGAAAACTCTGAGATACTACTCAGCTCATCAACTTGGTTGAGGTGGTCTAGGCACACCCCGTCTAGGTTCTGGTCAGTGTGGCAACTGGGTCGCGAAGTATGTCGAGCGATACGAGGACAGAGTTGCATCTTGATGAAAAGTGGGACCGTGTTATAAATGTTATGTTTTCGCGATCTGTGAT